>CM076582.1:1271570447-1271822583 GCA_034641835.2 Pinus albicaulis
CCAAGAGCTCATCATCCAATAGGACCGTCAGAATAGGGTCGTTCCACAATTCCAAGATTCTCATGGAAGGTTAGGAACATGACCTTCCCTAAGGGCATTGTGAGAATATCTGCAACCTGCTCATCAGTTCCTATATGATCGAGCCTTACGACACCTTCTTGTACCATATCTCGGATAAAGTGGTACCAACCATCAATATGCTTAAATCAATCGTGGAACTCGAGATTCTGTGACAAACGAATCCCCCTCTAGTTATCGCAAAGGATAATGGTGGCATCTAGCACATGCTCAAACAACTCATTGAAGATATTTTACAACCAACTAAATTCACAATGGGCCATACATGCCGCAATGTATTCGGCCTTAGCCATGCTCAAGGCTACTGACTTTTGTTTCTTGCTCGAAGTAGATCTACGTGTGAAGAAACATCTAGATGTGCTCTTGCGATCCACCACACTATTAGCCGAATCAACATCAGTATATCCAAGGAGAGTCATGCTCCCGACAGTGTATCTCAACCCATGGTCTATCGTGCCACAAAGATATCTCAAGAGTTTCTTGGCACCAACCCAGTAAATGTTATGATCAACCATGTGTTGACTCAAAGTGTTCACTGCACAACATACGTCCAGATGGGTGTTCACTAAGAACATTAGGGCCCCTACGATTTGACGATACTCAGTAGGATTTTCTAACACGGGCCCAACAATGCTGCCACTCAACTTCTTAAAGTTGAGCTCCATCGGTGTTGACACAGACTTGCAGTCCACCATACTAAATCTTTGCACAAGCTTCACAATGTATTTTCCTTAAGAAAGGAAAATATTTCCAGGTCTCTGCAACACCTCCAAGCCTAGGAAGTAGTGCATCAGTCCTAGGTTTTTCATCTTGAACTCAGCAGCGAGCTCCCTCTTACACTGATGAATGAGAGGGTCAGCACCTATCAGGAAGAGGTCATCTACATACAACACCAGAATGAGAGGCTTCTCTCAATCAAACTTGAAGTAAAGGTTCAGATTAGCATTACTACGATTGAAGCCCAGCTTCATCAGGTAGTTATCTATCCTCTTGTACCAAGCTCTAAGTGCTTGCTTCAGCCCATAGAGGACTTTCTTCAACCCATAGACATGGGTGTCTTGATCATGGACTTCAAACCCCATAGGTTGTACATATACCTCTTCCTTTATCGCACCATGCAAAAATGTCATCTTCACATCCAACTGATGAAGACTCCATCCCTGTGTAGCAGAAATGGCTATGATAGATCGAATGGTGGTATATCAGGCCGTAGGTGAAAATATTTCATCATAGTCTATGCCTTACTTTTGAGAGAAGCCATAGGCAACGAATATTGCCTTGAAATTTTTAGCACTTCCATCAGTCTATCCATGCTTGATCTTGTAGAGCCATTTCGAGGTGACAACTACTTTGTCCTCTGGTCTTGGAACCATATCCCAGACATCATTCTTCATTATGGACTCATACTCCTTGTGCATAGCATCCTTCCATACTTGATGCTTTACGGCTTCCTCAAAAGATCTAGGTACAAATTGTACAATAGTACTCATGGCTACTAGATACCCTTGGTATCTACTTGGCATCTTGCTTTCACAGAATGTCCCCCTTGGGGCCATATGTCCCTCGGCATCCTCGAGAGTGTCCCTAAGACATGATGGTCTCTTCCAAGTGATGGAGGTGGATCAATTGAGTCCATCGGTCCTTCAACATCAAGCATCGTCTCATCCTTCGGTCCTTCTTGATTTCTAGGCCTTTCTTCATGGTCTTCCTCAGATCTCAGAAGATTGACTACTTTCCTCAAGGAAGCATCTTTGTCAAAAGTGACATCATGGCATGTCTCCAATTCCCTTTGACCAAGCACATAGAATCTCTAGGCCTTCAAGGCTTCATTGTAGCCCAGAAACATCATAATCTCCCTCTTGATGATAGCTCCTCTCCAAAAGTTCCTGAACTCATTCATTTCATATAATAAGAACATCTTCCCAAGGATGTCATGGGAAACATACCAGACATATCAGAATGTATCAATGCAACACATCAGATGTATTTGTGATGCTTGAGGTGAAATGTCCCCTTGTGTGTTTTCCTTTGCCACAACCTTGCCATACACCTTCATGATTATTTGAGAACTCGGGCATCCTTGTCACCACCTTCCTTGCTTCGGGAAGTGATTTGTAGTGAAGGTGTCCAAACCTCCAGTGCCATAGTATCACATGTCATCACTCCCAGTGGACTTCCTCCAACATGGTAGAGTGTATCAACTCTAATCCCAATCTTGATGGCTTCCTTGAAGCTCTTCTTGCACATGTGCACCTTTCCATCAATGAATTCCACATTGAAACCTTTGCCTTCCATGGACGATATATACACAAGGTTCTTCTTTAAATTAGGTACATAGAGTACATCCTGCAAGCAGAGGACTTGACCTTGAAACAAGTGGAGGGTCACAGTCCCGATACCTTTCACGGGATATGTAGCATTATCTCCAAGGATAATTTCCAAATTAGTATCCTTCTCAACTATATCAGAGAGTGCTTCCTTGAACCCATTGATGTGCCTTGAGGCACCACTATCCATCAACCAGACAGCGATAGTGCCGGGTGGAGATGCAGTAGAGAAGGAAGATATAAGAATGAATTCATATCTTTTATCAACAACATTTGATTTCTCATACCTGGAATTTCTCGACCCTTTGAAAGGTTGATTATTTCCATCGGAGGAAGCCTTCCTCTTTCCCTTGAACCTGTTGTTCCTTTTATTTCCATTCCTCCGGTTGTTGTTGTCATCATCATCAGGAGAATCCTTCTTGAAAGGGAATTCTCTAGTATAATGACCTGGCTTATGACAAGTGGAACACTTGCCCTTCTTTTCTTGGGCCCTGCTCTTCCTTTGTTCTTTGGACCAAAAACATTCTTCTTTCTAGAATGAGTAGTGTAGGAAGAATTTCCTTCATTTCCATCTCCTTCATTCTTGTCTCTTCTTGTACGCATATCGATGGTACTTTTTCAAAGTCAGGTATCACATTATTATTTAGAATGGTGGTGTTGAACACATGCTATTCGTATGGGAGCCCTCCAAATGCAGTGAGTACCATCTCTCGATTAGCTATTATCTCCCCAATAGACAACAAATTGTTCCTGATCTCGGTTAGCTTCAGAAAGTATGATTGAACAAACTCATCCTTTCCTTTCTTCATATTCGTCAATTGATTCTTGAAGAATAGTACTTGATTCACACTCTTTGCCTTGAACATGTTTACCAAATTATCATACATTTCTTTTGATGTGCCCAACTTAGAGATGTAGGCAACCAAACTCTTGTGAATTGAGTCCCTGATCATTAGCTTTTCTTTGATCTTCCCCTTCTTATACTTTGTCTTGGCGACAGTAGTTGCAGTGGATGGAGGCTCTTGGATTTCACCCTACACATAGTCCATGACATATTGGTCTTCCAACATAATATCCAATGTCATTGTCCAAGCATGGAAGTCATATTTCCCAGCAAATTTATCATCAGCCTTGAAGCCATTGTAGTTTGAGGAACCCATCCTCTTCCTCAGTGATCGCTACAAATTAGGGCTTTGTCTTCACCTCAGCTCTAAAACCATGTTAATTTATACAAATGTTCTATCATTGATGCAAATTTACTTTCTCCTCAATTTTAGACAGCAATCACATAAGAAATAAAGTAAAATCTTGATAGAACATACTAGTAGATCAGTAGAAGATAAGCCAGAAATATATATTTGTGTTGGTGCATTATGGTGATCAGCAGAATGCTTCAACCAGCGAAGTCTTATTAGTCATCCAGCCCAATATATGTGTCACATCACCCATATCGTATAATGCAAGTCGACCAAAGTCAACACAGCCCAAAAGCCAACGTTGTCCAGAAATTCATCGCTCTTTAGAAAGTCAATGCAGGACAACAACAAGTCAAAGTCAATGGTCAACCCTTTGACCTCGGTTCTTGTGCCAAATAGTACGTACTGCAGAAATCAAAGTTTGTGCCAAGATTCATCTCCTTTTGACCATGCGTTGACCAAATTCAATGTTGGTCAAACCTGCGGTGGATGGCCTAGCTACAACAGAAAAGTCAACGTCCTTCTTCCCATGTGTGAACAGAATATTTCCCTCCAAGTAGTTCGAACCAATTAGAAAAGGAGAGAGAATGTGAGATGATGAGATGAGTGAAATGTCCTCCAACATTGACCTTATTTATATCCATCAGTGAGGGTGTGTGACACAGTTTTTGGGGGTGAAAAACCTTAAGGCCGACGTGCACATATTTTGAATATATTAAAAATAAATTCAAAATAAATGTTCTTCTCATCAGATCAAGATGATCTTTAGATCGATCTTGCACCTCTCCGAAAGAGGAACCTAATAAAAATATTGGTATCTTCACCTGAGCATCACAACATTGAGTTTGGACCTAGTTGTCCAAATTTAACAATACTATCTCATGTGAAATCCGGTGAATTATCAATGGATAAAATGTGCGCAAAATTTCAAAAGTAAGTTTCTTGAATTATTTCTTATTTTCCTTTCATTATAATTTTCCTTCAAATAAAACATAATATTCTTGGTAGAATTTGTTATACATGTTACTATATTAACTATTTTAACTTTATTTATTCACTCAGAAATTTTTTATGAAAATACAATACATACGGTTAAAATGTTGAATGAGAAAGTTGGGATCATGTTGTGTGTCACTACCCAGAATCAAGTTCTACAACAACACTTAAAGATTTTTATATTGCATTCAATAAGGTATGTTTATTTATAAATTCATTTTATTCATATTTAAACTATTTTTATTTTATTACTTATACATATATATTTTTATGTGATTAAAGATGTCGACGAAGGATGGAAATGGAGTACCAGATACTTTCAAAATATTTATTGAAAAAATTAAGTTGGGAAAGATGAGAAAGAAGCATCTTATGAATGTTAAACTTGATCCTACTCTTAATCATTTCATTTGGAATGGGCTTGACATTAACCAATATCAAATAATACAAGAAGACTGTGAAGACATTACAAAACTAATACTTAGAAGGGGATATGCCCTAGTTATTGTAGATAATCTTCATGGTTTCACTTTCCCAAACATTGACTATGATAGTAAACCATATACTTATCAAGATTTTAGTAAAGTGGTTACAGTTTTTCAAGAAGTGACAACATCACCACTTTGGAGATTTGTGACATTTCATTGAGACACATAGTTTGCAATGTTATTAACAAGCTTCAAGAGAAAAAAAAATCAAGGATGTAACTTACATGGTAAGACTTTGAAATTGTATGTTTGATTACTGTTAATTTTTTTTATTTATGTACAATTTAATTGAAATTTTCCTATGTTATGTTACATGAATAAGTCAAATATTGTTTCTTCCGAAGATCGGCCTATTATAAATGATTGTGAGTTCATCCATGTTGAATGTTGGACAAAAGAGAATAGATATAAGCGTATTCTTATGAAGCGAATAGATGGGAAGAGTCGTAGTCAAGTATTGGTTCATGATGCAGTTGTAAGAAAAATAACATATGAGGATAAAGATGAAAAAGGAGATATAGTTAAAATTTATCAAAAACCGCAAGCATTGATTAACTATCTTATAGATCTATGTTCAAATGAAGGAGATTCGGTTTTGGATTTATTCTCAGGTTAAGTTTTATTATACAAATTTGAATTTAAATATTTTATTTTTTACTTTTTATGTGTTTATACTAATTTTCTTATTTATTTCTTTTGTGCTTGATGATTAGGTACAACACTATCATTTTCCTACAAAAAGGAATAAATTGCATTTCCATTGAGAAAGACCCAGTGCAATGAAATTTATTCAATAAAGAATTAATGTTCTTCAATTTCTTCTAGATGCAAAGCAAGAAGTTGGTTTGAGGAAAGATCATTTTAATGAATCACATATGGAAAAAAAAGCAAAGGAACCTCAACCACCATTATATGGAATGATTGGAAAAGGACACTTTGGAAGATTTGCAGACATGAAAGATCCATTAGAAGATGGTAGTGACCAAAATGAAGCAGAAAATGTTGTGAAAGAAGACATTAATGATGTTCTAGAAGATGTTGAACATGGATTAGTTGATATTGTTGATGATATTTAAGTTATGCTCGCAAATAAAAATCAATTTTGTGATCTATTAATCAGTTTTACTTATAATGTTTAGACTTTGATAGTTTATGAGAAGAATCCTTATTTTTTTCAAAAAAACCCATGATTTCTATTATTTCTTCACATAAAATTCAACAAAAATGCTATTTTCTTAAGTTTTTATGTTAATATTTTCGCAAAAAATTAGTTTGTTTAATATTTTTTTTTAAATAAGAAGTCTCTACAAGTGTACTTTTTGCATTTCATTTATATTGAAAATGTGTATTTTTTTTCATATGGTTGAAAATAATGGTTTTTTAGCGACAATTATTTGATGTGAATTGAAATATTAATTAACAATACATAAACATATAGAAAATATAAACTTTATAATATTGAACCTTTTTAAAAAAAATTATGTGAAAAAATGAAGATTTCATTACAAATTTTAATTTAAAAGAAAAAAAAAACTTTTTAAAACACAAGTATATAAATGCACTTAAAAATAAACATCTCAGGGAAGAAGAAGACATTAGAAAATGTATAGTGTCAAAATCAATCATCTAAAAAAAATTGGGTGATGATACACCACCACTATTCAAAATCAACATAAAAAACATCACATTAAAAAAAATAAAAAAATAAAAATAAAAAATAAAATAAAAAATAAAATAAAAATATTAAAATAAATAAAATAAAAATAAAGTGCCAATAACATGCTCCAAAAAAGAAGAAGTGATTTTGCATCACCACTTTTAAAAATCTGGTGTTTTTCTTGCTACCTCAAAAAAGTAGGTACCAATTCAGTTACCTATTTGATCGATAAATATTTTAGAGATGATGATGGTTACCTCCTAGCCTTGGAATTACCTCCCTCACTAAGAGGGAGTGTTGATTTTTGTGTAGCTTGGGAGGTACTCCAAGCCTTGGTGATCAAGGGTTGGAGGTCAAACAGTCACAAATGGTCTTGTGGGCCTGAGATCCAAGCTTGGGGCTTTTGAACCCATCGTGATTTAGTCCAAAACCATTATGAATTTATGACATGTGATGGATGATGATTTATGACATGTGATAGATGAGGATGATAGTGCACAACTAGATAATTTTAGCTCAATGAAAATCATCCAATTCTGTGTTGTCATTAGAGAGAAATTAATTTTTGAAGTTGAATAATTAATTATTGGTTGTGAATTCATGTAGGCTTGATGTAAATAACTCCAATAGAAGGATTACTTGGATGAGCAACAAGAAAGCGTGAAGGAAAAAATGTTTCATGGAGTAGTTTTGGGTCAAGGTTTGACCGTGATTGGCTCGTGACTTGCAGCCTGTTGGTGCCATGTGGATGATCTTCTGAGGAAGAGAAGGATCCTCTTAGGAGCAAAACCAACAGTGTAGTATTCGGTCAAAGTGTTGAATATTACGTGCATCAATTTGATGGGCAGCTTGAGGAGGCCCTTGTAGTTGGTTGGAGGAACGCACATGGATTTTTGGGAGGCCTACCAAGCATATAAGCTAAGAGAAGGCACATTAAATCGGAAGGAAAGATGCCATCAACAAGGTGTGTTGCAGATGGACCCATGTATGTTGGATTGATGGTGCCCTAGGAAAAGGCATATTAATGTGCACAAGTTTTTGCAATAGCTCCTCTATTACAAAAGTAAACGAAATTTACGTAGAGTCTATGGGGAGCCATGTGTAAGGGTATCCCAGGTGTGGGGATGCCCTAACTGGGATCAGATGGTACACTGTGGACTTGGTCTCTCGTGGATTGTTGGAGGGTAGTGTGGGAGAGGACCAAGTGTGGACGATATTAGTAACTTATTTTTTGTTGGAGGACATCAAGATAATGTCCATGTAGAAGGCGAAGTGCGACACCTTGATGGAAAACGGTGACTGCTAGCCTGGGAGTTGTGGAGCTCAAGGGTTTGGAAAACTCTAAGCATGATTGTGGAGAGTGAGACTTGTGTGCAGAGAAGGACTTCTAGACTAGATGATGGGCGGTCCTCCTAGACCATGTTCATTGTATGAGATGGACATCTTACAGTCATATGTGGCATCCCTTCGTTCCTTATGTTGGTGTTCATCATTGCAGTGAAGGAAGAACATAGTGGGTTGAAGTCCCTGAGTAGCAGAGGAGCAGTAGTGAGTAGATTGAGAGTTGTTTACAAGTGGAGCTATGAAAAATCGACAGGATTCTCGATGTGTTGCACCCTTGAAGGATGAAGGGAAAAATAGAGAGCGGATTGGATCGCTAAGGTTCAATGGTCAGATGGATTTATAGCATTGATAGAAGTAAGAGCTACAGATCGGGAGCTAAAGGACCGGAAAGGTACAAGGTACGAACAATAGGGATGAGATATTGCACTACAACAACATGCTTAGAGTATCTTGTTTTGTATCTAGTACTAGTGGATATATGCGGGTCATTATCTCTAGAACGGGAGCCCTATACTATTGTATTATATTTTGTTAATATAACAAATTTGGGTTGAAAAATTAAAAAGTTTTCTATGTTCTGTGCATGTGTGATTTACTGATGTTTATATTCCGTCGTGCAGAGTGGTTCTCGTTGAGACTCTTGGTTTGGTGTCGTCAATGATTTTAAGACTCTAACTTAGACCCAAGGTCATGGAAAATAAACAGAACTCTAGCTGCCTCAACCCACTAGTGCATGCCTCCTCATCGATGGGGTTAGGGATCATATTCCATTTCCATGAATGGATCGCTTCCTTCTATAAGTATTCATTTTTGCACAGGGTGTTTGTTGTTATGCTGCCAATTTCATCTCTGTGCATCAGATTCGCTTGGATTGTTGTTATCCAACCTTCAAGTTGTCACTAATTATACCTTTTTTTGGTTGCGCGTTCATGGGTTCTTTTTGGGGTCAAAATTAGTTTCATTTTGGATTTTTGGCCTATTTTTGTTGTGTGTAGTTTAATCTTATTTTCGTCATATTTTACATGGGTATTAGTATAGGGGTTTCTTTTTAGGTCTTCTCTTAGCCCTTTGCCTCTATTTCTTGTTTCCATTTTGGGTGTGATGGTGTGGCTATTCAAGGAAATATGTTCCTTTTTCATGGGCCTTTCACCGATTCTTCATTCATTTTTTATGTTGGGGTTTTTAGACCTAGTTTGTAATGCTTGACTTCCCTTTGTTGAGCTTTGTCTGGTGTTCCCCTCAAGGTTCCTTGAAGGGCCTACGTACCTTGTTTATAGTTCTTTTTTATATTTTTTGTGGCCTAGGTCTTATTGTCCATAGGGTTTTGATATTTTTTTTATGTAAAGCATCATTCTTGGTCTTAATAAGGGAAGTATTTCTAGAATGTGCTTACCCATATACAAAATGTAATTTTTTCTTCTTTAATAAAAAACACTACACATTTTTTTTTTTTATGGAAAAAAAACAATTTTATTTACTTTAAAATTATAACATTAATAGGGATGACATGAGCAAGAGCGTAATCCATTTTCTCGAAGAAAAAAAAGAATATAACTTTTCTTGGGGCTTAGGATTGGAATCTAGTAACCAAGCTGAGTTCTGAGTGCTTTGGAAAGATCTCCACCTTTTTAAGGGACAAAGGAATAAAAAATTTGAGGATCCTCGGACACTCAATGATAGTAATAATACATATATATAAGTAGATAACAATAAGCTCATCCTTTCTCCCCTAATTTTCCATCAAATTACTCTACTGGCGTCAAAACTTGAGGAATTCATCTCCACCACATCCTATGAACTCGCAAAGAGAAGGAAGATATCCTAGAAAATCGGTGTTCAAAACTAGAACAAGGTGTTATTGAGCTCTAGGATGGATCAAGGTTAAGAGTGCCAATGTTGTAATAAGCTATAATAAATTAAATGTTTTGGTAGATTAATTAAATTAAACTTTTTTTTAATTGAATTAAGGAGAATAAACACAAGGTTCTAGTTGGAGACGATGTAGAAGCTCATGGAGAGCAGGTGCCACCTAAGAAAAAGTCAAACCCTGGCCCTCTTTGGAAAATTAGACAATAATATGGTATGTTTTGTAGATATGAACAACTTTTGTGAAATTTTGTAGAGTATATAGATATTTTCAATGTAATATTGTAAAGGAGGAAGCTTCCGACACTAGGAAAAATAAGCTTTGGTTGTATTGGAATTTTGAAGTTGTTGATGTAACATATGAATGTAAATGAATATGGCCATGAAAATTAGTATTTTAAATATAATATAATAGCCACTTTGTTTAAAAAAAAATACTAACTTTAATAAAAGAAATCTAATGAATTTTATAATTATATTTAAATAATAATTTAAAAACTATATATATTTGAATTATTAATATTATATTTACTTTAAAAAATATAAATATTATTACTTTAATTATTAATTAAAATAACTAATTAAAATTGTAAAATGTATTCATCAAAATTTTATATACATATAGATTAGTAATATATATAAGCAACTGACATTCATCATAACTCTAGATCTATCAAGTCCTGAGAGGGATCCAATCTCTTTTAGATGAAAACCTTTTTTATAATGAAAAGAGTTTTGATCTCGTTGGTGCCTTGTAGATCTAGAGTTAACATGGATCTAGGTTATTTTAATTATTAGCCTTTAAATAGGCCACATTAAAGAAAACTTCCATGGGAAAATACCATGAGTTGGAGGATTTTATTTATTTTTAAAATATTATATCTAACTAAGCCGTTAGGTGTCACTATTTTAAAACAACACCCCTGTTTCCTTGCTGTCCTTTGTATGCATATTTAGATGTTTTTTTAGATTATTAAACTCTTCTTGTTCATTGATTTGAAATCAAGTTAGTTATTATTTATTAAAGTTGGTTATGAGCTTGGTGTTTCCCAACCGTTTATATGTTTTATGGAGCCCTTCTACGTTCCTATCGACGCCATTGATCATGTTCTTGCAATCCTGCCATGTGCTGCGACACCACTGATCATGTTCTCCCCCTGGTCATGTTCTCGCAATCCTTTTCGGTGCTACCATCACCCATTCCCTTGAAGACCTGGTAGAGCTCGTCTACAGAAATGGAGCGGTTGTGGTCGAGGTCGAAAACATGGAAGAAATTTTTCAGATCTTCCAAGCAGTTGGCGCTGTCATTCCCTTTGGTATTTAGATCGATGAACTCCTCCAGGTTAATGAACTTGTCCCTGTCCGCGTCTACCTCCTTCATCATGTGCCCTAGCTCCTGCAACCCACACGGTAGCCCATTGAGCACATAATTTCTCCTAGCTTCGAGTACGAGATCTTGTCATCGTCATTGGCATCGAATCGCTTGAACATGTCCTCCAGCTCCTCCTTATTATGCAGAGCTCCCACTTGCAATTCTGATACAGAGGAGGACTCCGATCTTCTCCTCCTCAGCGATCAAGTGCTACTGCCCCTGGCACTTGCTTTGCCTCCTCCACCTTTGTTTTTCTTGCTAGACGATTGACTGAGTAGATTATTCCCCATGAGTCTATGTCTCCTGGTCATACACTTGTCATGACTTATAAAAACCTTTCTCTAGATAAATTTTTATTGTCTTGCTTTAAATTTTGCCCCAACCTAGTGAGGATAGGAGGGAGAAGTAAGGAACCTGACTTCATTCCCCAAAATTTTTCTTCTAAAATTAGAAGAACAAATGAACATCACTTCGATTGGATTGAATGTACACATAATTTGGAACATGTGCAAGAAGAAACAGAAATAGCTCTACAACAACTATGTGAGAGTATCTTTTTGAATGTGGAGTCCTTAATGGATTCCATGTCTGAAAAGTAGGTGAGGCAATTGATTTCTAAGAATGAGTTTGGTAGAGACTTCTTAAAGAAATTTCCCGAAGAAATCTCTCTTCTGGAATCTATTCGAGTTGGAGTTGGTAGAGGGTATGAAACTAGAAATCTTGTGACCTCGCTATATAAAAATCCCTCTAAGAACATTAGGGAGTGGATTCCCAGGAGGGAGACCTTCGAACTGGTAGAAAATTATTTCTCTATTGTTAAGTCACTACAAAGATTGGACGAGACTGGATATTCTAATACTAGTAATACTTGATCAGAAGACGGTGAGAAAACAAGTGACGACGAAGAGTATGAAATAGAGATAGTTGTTCAAAGTAATCATGATACAAGAAATAAGTCATGGTTGGAAGAAAACTTCTTTCCTTGCAGAAGGGAAGCAAACGATAGTTGGTCCTCTGGTGGGGCTAAACAACTTCATATGCATGTAAGATTTCAAAAACTTGATTTATTGATCCTCTTTTATTTAAGTTCCTAAATCTCGAACTCCTGATACAAAATTCACGTTTCGGTGTTGCAGATAGATTTAAACAGATATTAGTGACTACTATACAAGAATCCACGGCAATTAAATCAAAACCTTCAGGTTTTATTAGTTAACATGATCACCCAAAAAAAATATGAAAAGGCTTTGAAAAGCTTTGCAGATATTAAGAGCAAGTACGTTGAAATTTGCGATGTTATGCAGGAGATCAATCAGCTATGACAGCTATAAGTGCTTCACGGGTCAAATATTGTGGGTATGACAACCGCTGTAAGGTTTCACATGTTCTTTAGAATATATTATAACTTTTAAATAGAATGTAAAGGATCGCAATAAACTTCTGATTTCACAAAGCGTTGCAGAAAGCAACATTGTATCGGGACGTTCTTAAAAAGCTTCAACCAACAATTATTTTTGTTGAAGAAGATTCCAAGATTTTGGAACCTCAACTGCTAGTAGCGCTTGAACTAACCATTCAACATCTAATTAGATCAAGGTTCCATTTTTTGGTGATATATGGAGTACATGCCATTTATTTTAAAAATCATTAACCTTAAATAATGGCTTTAAAGAACACTCCACTTTTTCTCTTGAAATTCGCTTCATCTAGATGAGATGCTCAGTTAGATAATTTATCCACCAACCTGTTATGATACCTTAAACCATGATTGAATATGATGCATATATTTTTTAACTCTATGAATAATTCAAGCAATATTTCCATCATATGGAATGGAAAATCTATGCATAAGCCCAAATATATAGCTAAGTCTCCAATGATTATGATGTCTTTTCTTCACCTAGAATTCATTTGCTTTAATCCTTGCAATAAATTAATGAATTCAAATTGATTATTGGTGGCTAGACCTACTCTCCATTCAAAAAAAAATTAGCTTAGTATTTTCCACTAGGACAAAAAATTACACCCCCCAAACACACACTTACTACCCCTCTCATTTTATATTGATTTTAATCCTTTGAACAAATTTTATTAAGTCCATTGTGTTCTTAATTTTATTGAAGTAAATTACGTTTTCTATAAATTTTGAATTTTCATTTATTTCGTTATTGTCAATAATTTTTTTTAAATAGCTTGATAGCTTGCTAACAAGTTTGTAGTCCCACTAATGGGTAATTATAAGGTCTTGTGAAATATAGTCACACTTCCTATTCCTTGTAATATTCTATTTTATTCTTTAGACACTCTCTAATCCTTGTATGAGATGCCAATTGAATAATTTAAAATAGCACTAGAATTGAAGCCTCCCTATATAATTGAATTTCATAAAATTTTAAAAATTCAAATACCACCCATTCACATTAGATGAGCATGCCATGTGAAAGTTTTTCAATCATACATCTAAGTTTAAATATCTTTGATGCATATTATTATTATTTATTAATAGCAAATCCTTTCCTAAAAATCAGAATCATCTTCGTGAAGGCTTGTTGTTTCCCCATCTATAATTTGTGTGATATATACATTAAATTGGTACAAGGTCAATAAAATAAATTAAGCCATATATATTGGAATGAATATATATATTTTTAGGGCTATGGATGTCCATTTCTAGTGAAGAATGGTTTTTGATTCCAAGGTGACTCCCTTTTTCCTATGGATGCTCATAGGAATTCGAGAAACATAGAAGGGACGTGAAATAACCTATCTACTCTTATAATCAAATTGTTAAGTAAAATCATGTGATCATGATTCTTATCTAAAACAATGGGTGAAGCTTCAAATGGATTCAACTCCATAATTTCTATCTTAAATAAGAGTTTCTAAATTACTAAATCTATGTTAGGATGCTCATAGGAAGTGGAGAAACATAGAAGGGAAGTGAAATACCCTATCTACTCAAATGATCAAATTTTTAAGTAAAATCATGTGATTATGATTCTTATCTAAAAAAACAGGTGAAGCTTCAAACGGATTCAACTCCATAATTTCTATATTAATTAAAAGTTTATAAATTACTAAATCTATGTTAGTGTGATACTATGCCTTCATTTCATGAAGGAAGGAATCAAAGAATCCATTTGTGAGAGTTCTAAGGTATCAAAATATTGGCTTTCTATTAAAAGATATGAATAAATAGTAATGATTCAAATATTCTTAGGTTCACCCTATGTGTGTCCATTTATTGAGCCCTCATCAACGCAATTAAGTTTTGAAAAAGACTTAGGAACCCTCTTTTATCTTGTTATTCTTAATGTGCTTTCTTTTTGCATTTGTATAGACCTTGGTTCCTTATTTTCCTTGTAACCCCAAAAATTATTTTCCAATGAATAAGTTATATGATCCTTCATGTTTCACTTGCTTTATTATGACTTAAGTTCATTCTTTAGTTGCATGGATTAGTTATGTTTCATGAATTAGTTTCATTCAATTTCTTCTTCCTCAATTCATTTTTAGTTAGCTTAGTTCCCTACCTTTTGAAAACCCTCAAAATCTCAAGATCAAGATTGACTTCACAATTTGAAAAGAATTGTTGTCTTGGTTTATAAGTTATTTCTTGATTTTTAGATCAAGCCTAACATTATAATCATGTCTCTTCCCTTCCTTGATTGTTTAATACATTTCTCAATATTAAAATTTGTCCCAATGGTTTAAGGTTCGGTTTCAAATAATGCTTTTAAAGTTCAATATCATTATGAATCCTTTCCCATTCATATTTTCTATTTCATTTCAAATTTCACTCCGACTTATAAATCAACCCAAATTTACCAATTGGGTGATTTTTCCAATTTTAGTGCTCAATATCTCTCGGGATCTCTAGATTATGTCTAATTCAGATCAAGCCACCACTCGAACTATTATTCAAACACTTTAAACCTTGTTCTCACATTTGATGAAATATTACTAATTTTTTTTAGCTCAAGTTCATGATTGGCCCCAATTTCCAAATCAGGCCTCTCTTCACTATGTAATTTATTTCTTGTAATGATTTGGTGATTGGCCTTATCTACCAACATGGTGCCTCTCTATACTAAATCACCTTATGTCAGTTTGGTGATTGACCCTCACTACAAAACTAGGCCAAATTTACTAATTGGGTGATTTTTCCAATTTTGGTGCTCAATATCTCTCGAGATCTCTAAATTATGTCTAATTTTCAGATCAAGCTGCCACTCGACCTATTATTCAATCACTTTAAACCTTTTTCCCAAATTTGATGAATATTGCTATTTTTTTTTAGCTCAAGTTCATGATTGGCCCCAATTTCCAAATTAGGCCTGTCTTCACTATGTATTTTATTTCTTGTCATGATTTGGTGATTGGCCTTATCTACCAAGATGGTGCCTCTTTATACTAAATCACCTCATCCTCATGTTAGTTTGGAAATTGACCCTCACTACAAAACTAAGGTCTCCCTCCTTGAACATTAAGAAAATCTTGATTGCCAAATTAATATTTTGCTAAATACATCCTAATTACCAAACCAATTCCCAAATTGGTCTTGATTTATAAATACATCCTAATTACCTATCCAAAACACCCATACCCCCATCCAACTCAATGTTATGCAAGAAAATTTTAATTTGAATTTCTAAAAGGAGTTAGTTTAGTAGAATAATTGATTTAGTTTTACGTCGTAAGGCATCACTATTTGAAAAAAACACCCTTGTTGCCTTTTAGTCTTTTGTGTGCATCATTGTGTGCATCGTTCGATGTTTTGTTAGACGATTAAACTCTCCTTATCCATTCATTTGAAGTCAGGTTAGTTAGTTAGATGATTAAACTCTCCTTTTCTATTGATTTGAAGTCAGGTTAGTTATTAGTTATTAAAGGTGGTTATGAGCATGGCATTTCCCAATCATTTATATGTTTGATGAAGCCCGTCTCTGTTCTCCTATCAATGCCATTGATCATGTTCTTTCAATCCTCCCTGGTTCTGTGACGTCACTCATCATGTTCTCGCAATATTCTCGGGTTCTGTTGTTTCCCATGCCCTTGAGGACCTGGTAGAGCTCGTCTACAGAAATGGAGCTGTTGCAGTCAAGGTCGAAAAAATGGAAGGCATTTTTAAGATCTTCCAAGTAGGTGGCCCTGTCATTCCCTTTGGTATTTAGATCAATGAACTCCTCCAGGCTAATGAACCTGATGATGGTGCAATTACTAGTTTTTATTTATTTTTAAAATATTGTTTCTAATTTTATTTTATATTGTTTTATTTTGACTAAGTGTTATTGAGCTCTAGGATGGATCAAGGCTATTCGTGCCAATATTGTAATCATCTATAATAAATGAAATATTTTGCTAGATTGATTAAATTAAACTCTTTGTTAGTCGAATAAAGGAGAATAAACACAAGCTCCTACTTGGAATGATCTCACCATAGGATGGATGATGAAAGAGGACAGATGTGAGTCTAGTCTATCCAAAACACATTTCATAACATGCATGGCGACATCCAAAATTTAGGTATTAGTGAAGAAGGGGGAGTTGTTTTAAATATTCGGTGGTCTTCTCGGTTTTAATCAATGTGGGAATTGTAGTCATTCGAGGAGTGTCTCATTAATGACTTTATGTGATCCCCTTTAATGAGGACTCAATAATTGGTCGGGGATAGTTCTATGATGCTTGACTTATAAGAGGATTTAGTGCTTGCAATTTTGGAGATTCCTTCTCGATATGAGCAAGATATTTTAAATAAGGAAAGTCATGATAATTTTGAGCATGTTTTTTTTTATTTGGTTTGAATTCTCTTTTAAGGAATTTTTCCTTGATGGTGATGAATAATTGTGAAGCTCTCAGGGATTTCGATCACTAGAAGAGAGCAGTAGGGAAGCTATTTATAAGAATGATATGAATGTATGAATTGTTGGGAAGGAGACTGGATTTTATTGAGGAGCGGGATTGTCGTGCAAATATGGTAGATCATACACTTGATTAGATGCACTCTCATATCGAAGAAATTATCATCTATACGGAGACATGGATTCTGTTTCTAAAGAATAGACAACGAGAGTCGACATGGGTCTCAGAGGATGAAAGAAGCATGGTTACCTCGAACCAATATCATCATTGTAGGATGTGGATGTTGTAGGAGCGGAGGGAGACGATGTAGAAGCTCATGGAGAGCAAGTGCCACCTGAGAAAAATTCAAACCTTGGCCCCTCTTTGGAAAATTAGACAATAATATGGCATGTCTTGCATAAATGAACAACTTATAGAAATTTTCAATGTAATATTATAAAACAGGAAGCTTGCGACACTAGGAAAAACAAGCTTTGGTTGTATTGGAATTTTGAAGTTATCGATGTAAGAGATGAATGTAAATGGAGATGGCCATGAAAACTAGTCTTTTAAATATAATATAATAGCCACTTTGTTTTAAAAAAAATTACTAACTTTAATAAAAAAAATCTAACGAAATTTATAATTATATTTAAATAATAATTTATAATATATATATATATATATATATATATATATATATATACTTTAAAAACATATAAATAATATTACTTTAATTATTAATTAAATAACTAATTAAAATTGTAAAATGTATTCATCAAAATATTATATACATATAGAGTAGTAATATATATAAGCAATCTAGATTCATCATAACTCTACATCTACCAAGCTATGAGAGGGATCAAATGTCTTTTGAGATGCAAACTCCTTTTAGAGTGAAAAGAGTTTTGATCTCGTTCGTGTGTGGTAGATCTGGAGTTAACATGGATCTAGGTTAGTTAAATTATTAGCCTTTAAATAGGCCACATTAGAGAAAAGCTCCATGGGAAAATACCATGACTTGGAGAATTTTATTTATTTTTAAAATATTATTTCTAATTTATTTTATATTGTTTTATTTTGACTAAGTCAAAATGTTAAACATTACAACAACTCTCACATACTCGGTTGGAGAGTTCCTCTTGATGCAACTAGCCTAGATCCATTTTGACTCTCGAGTCAGTAGGAGAGTTCCTATCCATTTTGACTCTCTATCTACCTAGCACAAGATCTAATCTCTTTTCACTCTAAAATACGCTTCCATCTCAAGAGAGTTGATCTCTTTCAGTGCTTTGGTAGATCTAGAGTTAAGATGCATCTAGGCTGGTTTAATTTCCCCAATAACATATGTCATATTCCACATGATTACCATGGGTCAATACCATGAGCCAATACCATGGGTGAATACTTCTACCTATAACATAAATAATGGTGGGAAGTGGTAATTGTATTTATTTACATCTTGTTACAACAATTTTTTTATACAAATACTTGTTTAAATTATGGTATGGTAGGTAGTAAGTGATGGTAAACATGTTATTCAAGAGTATGAGCTATATTCAAGGATTTTAGTTTTTGATAGTTTAAAAATATAAAAATATATTAAATCATGGCATAAATATTGCAACTGGATCCAAAAATTATGGCATAAAAACATAAGGCAGTTATCCACATACCATTATGTTGTGCAAATAATTCTTGAACTAATCATATTCTAGATAAATAATTTTAAATATTAATAAAGAATAATAAAATCAACCCATAATGTTAAACCAGTTAAAATTTCTTTTGTTCAAAACAAAACAAAGTAATACATCAAATGGGTAATACCATGACTATGATAAGCTCAACATTTTATTGTTCATAAACTCTTAAAATTTACTGTTCATAAACTCTTATAATAAGCTCAACATTTTTTACTGTTCATAACTTTTAAAATTTATAAATCAATTTCAGTTGTAAAATTTCAAGTCTGCTGAATCAATATATACAACCAAAAATCCATTTAAAACTACTAAAAATAAGCAGTCAAACAAAAATTTGGCCAAACTCCGGCCACGAACTCCAAAACCTAGCATATTTACCTAACGCCTCTGGTAAAATAAAAAATAACATGGAAATTAATTTTTGTTTTACATTTTCATTCTCCTCCGATATTTATGAATGCCTCCTTAGATTGCACTATATAGACTAAAACCAGTTCTCAGAAATGAAAAGTGTGAACAAATGACACAGACCTCGAAAATCAGTCATCCAGCTAGTCAAATGACATAGACCTCGAAAATCAGTCATCAGCATCAGTATATCCAAGGAGTGTCATGCTCCCGACAGTGTATCTCAACCCATGGTTTATCATTCCACAAAGATATCTCAAGAGTTTCTTGGCACCAACCCAGTGAATTTTATGATCAACCATGTGTTGACTCAAAGTGTTCACTGCACAACATATGTCTGGATGGGTGTTCACTAAGAACATCAAGGCCCCTACGATTTGACGATACTTAGTAGGATTTGCTAACACGGGCCCAGCAGTGCTGCCACTCAACTTCTTAAAGTTGAGCTCCATCGGTGTTGACACAGACTTGTAGTTCACCATACTAAATCTTTGCAGAAGCTTCACAACGTATTTTCCTTGAGAAAGGAAAATCTTGCCAGGTCTCTGCCACACCTCCAAGCCTAGGAAGTAGTGCATCAGTCCTAGGTCTTTCATCTTGAACTCAACAGTGAGCTCCCTCTTACACTGATGAATGAGAGGGTCAGCACCTATCAGGAAGAGGTCATCTACATACAACACCAGAATGAGAGGCTTCTCTCTATCAACCTTTAAGTAAAGGTTCGGATCAACATTACTACGATTGAAGCCCGACTTCATCAGGTAGTTATCTATCCTCTCGTACCAAGCTCCAAGTGCTTGCTTCAGCCCATACAGGGCTTTCTTCAACCTGTATACATGGGTGTCTCGATCCTAGACTTCAAACCCCAGAGGTTGTTCTACATATACCTCTTCCTTTATCGTACCATGCAGAAATGCCGTCTTCACATCCAACTGATGAAGACTCCTTCCCTGTGTAGCAGAAAGGGCTATGATAGATCGAACGGTGGTATATCGGGCCACAGGTGAAAATATGTCATCATAGTCTATGCCTTCCTTTTGAGAGAAGCCACGGGCAATGAATCTTGCCTTGAACGTTTCATCACTTCCATTAGATCCATGCTTGATCTTGCAGAGCCACTTCGAGGTGACAACTGCTTTGTCCTCTGGTCTTGGAACCATATCCCATAGATCATTCTTCATTATGGACTCATACTCCTCCTGAATAACATCCTTCCATACTTTATGCTTGATGGATTCCTCAAAAGATCTAGGCTTAGATTGTACAATAGTACTCATGGCTGCTAGATACCCTTGGTATCTACTCAGCATCTTGCTTTCACAGAATGTCCCCCTTGAGGCCATATGTCCCTTGGCATCCTCGAGAGTGTCCCTAAGCCATGATGGTCTCTTCCAAGTGATGGAGGTGGATCAATCAAGTCCATCGGTCCTTCAACATCAGGCATCATATCATCCTTCAGTCCTTCTTGATTTCTAGGCCTTGCTTCATGGTCTTCCTCAGATCTCGAAAGATTGACTACTTTCCTCAACGAAGCATCTTTGTCAAAAGTGACATTGCGGCATATCTCCACTTCCCTTTGACCAAGCACATAGACTCTATAGGTCTTCAAGGTTTCGTTGTAGCCCACAAACATTATGGTCTCCCTCTTGTTGCTAGCTCCTCTCCAAAAGTTCTTAAACTCGTTCGTTTCATATAAGAAGAACATCTTCCCAAGGATGTCATGGGCAGGAATATCAGAATGTATCAATACAATACATCAGATGTCTTTGTGATGCTTGAGGGGAAATTTCCCCTTGTGTGTTTTCCTTCGCCACAACCTTGCCATACACCTTCATGATTATTTGAGAACTCGGGCATCCCTGTCACCACCTTCCTTGCTTCGGGAAGAGATTTGTAGTGAAGGTGTCCAAACCTCCGGTGCCATAGTATCACATGTCATCACTCCCAGAGGACTTCCTCCAACATGGTAGAGTGTATCAACTATAATCCCAATCTTCATAGCTTCCTTGAAGCTCTTCTTCCACATGTGCAACTTTCCATCAATGAATTCCACATTGAAACCTTTGCCTTCCATGGTCGATATAGACATAAGGTTCTTCTTTAAATTAGGTACATAGAGTACATCTTGCAAGAGGAGGACTTGACCTTGAAACAAGTGGAGGGTCACAGTCCCAGTCCGTTTCATGGGATATGTGGCATTATCTCCAAGGATAATTTCCAAATTAGTATCCTTCTCAATTATATCAGAGAGTGCTTCCTTGAACCCATTGATGTGCCTTGAAGCACCACAATCCATCAACCAGACATCGATAGTGTCGGGTGGATATGTAGCAGAGAGGGCAGATACAAGAATGAATTCATTTCTTTTATCAACAACATTTGATTCCTCATACCTGGAATTTCTTTACCTTTTGAAAGTTTTATTATTTCCATCGGAGGAAGACTTCCTCTTTCCCTTGAACCTGTTGTTCCTTTGATTTCCATTCCTCCGTTTGTTGTTGTCATCATCATCAGGAGAATCCTTCTTGAAAGGGCATTCTCTAGTATAGTGACCTGACTTGTGACAAGTGGAACACTTGCCCTTATTTCCTTGGGCCCCTACTCTTCCTTTGTTCTTTGGACTACCAAAGTTATTCTTTTCTAGAATGAGCAGCGTAGGCAGCATTTCCTTCATTTCCATACTTCTCCATTATTGTCTCTTCTTGTACGCATCTCGATAGTACTTTGTCAAAGTCAGGTATCACATTATTATTTAGAATGGTGGTGTTGAACACATGCCATTCGGATGGGAGCTCTCCAAATGCGATGAGTACCATCTCTCGATTAGCTATTATCTCCCCAATAGACAACAGATTGTTCCTGATCTCGGTCAGCTTCAGAAAGTATGATTCAACAAACTCATCCCTTCCTTTCTTCAGATTCGTCAATTGATTCTCGAAGAATAGTACTTGATTCACATTCTTGGCCTTGAACATGTTGACCAAATTATCATACATTTCTTTTGATGTGCCCAACTCAGAGATATAGGCAACTAGACTCTTGTGAACTAAGTCCCTGATCATCAGCTTTGCTTTGATCTCCCCCTTCTTATACTTTGTCTTGGCAGAAGTAGTTGCAGTGGATGGAGGCTCTTGGATTTCACCCTGCACATAGTCCATGACATATTGGTCTTCCAACATAAGATCTAATGCCATTATCTAAGCAAGAAAGTCATTTTTCCCAGTAAATTTATCATCGGCCTTGAAGCCATTGCAGTTTGAGGAACCCATCCTCTTCTTTAGCGATTGCTACAAATTAGGGCTTTGTCTTCACCTCAGCTCTAAAACCATGTTAATTTATGCATATGTTCTATGCTTGATGCAACTTTACTTTCTCTTCAATTTTAGATAGCAATCACATAAGAAATAAAGTAAAATGTTGATAGAACATACCAGTAGATCAGCCGAAGATAAGCCAGAAATATATATTTATGTTGGTGCGTTATGGCGATCAGTAGGATGCTTCAACCAACAAATTCTTATTAGTCAACCAACCTAATATATCTGTCACATCACCCTCATCATATAATCCAAGTCGACCAAAGTCAACGCAGCCCAAAAGCCAACGTTGTCTAGAAAGTCAATGCAGAAAACAGCAAGTCAAAGTCAATGCATCACAGTCAATGGTCAACCCTTTGACCTCGGTTCTTGTGCCAAATAGTACGTACTGCAGAAATCAAAGTTTGTGCCAAGATTCAGCTCCTTTTGACCATGCATTGAGAAAATTCAACACTGGTCAAACCTGCGGTGGATGCCCTAGCTGCAGCAGAAAATTCAACGTCCTTCTTCCCACGTGTGAATAGAAGATTTCCCTCTAAGTAGCTCGAACCAATCAGAAAAGGAGAGAGAATGTGAGATGATGAGATGAGTGAAATGTCCTCCAACATTAACCTTATTTATATCCATCAGTGAGGGTATGTGACACATTTTTTGGGGGTGTAAAACCTCAAGGCCAGCATGCACATATTTTGAATAGATTAAAAATAAATTCAAAATAAATGTTCTTCTCATCAGATCAAGATGATATTTAGATCGATCTTGCACCTTTCTTAAAGAGGAACCCAATAAAAATATTGGTATCTTCATCTGAGCATCACAACATTGAGTTTGGACCTATTTGTCCAAATTTAACAATACTATCTCGTGTGAAATCCGGTGAATTATCAATGGATGAAATGTGCGCAAAATTTCAAAAGTAAGTTTCTTGAATCATTTATTATTTTAATTTCATTATAATTTTCTTTTAAATAAAACATAATATTCTTGGTAGAATTTGTTATACATGTTACTATATTAACAGTTTTAACTTTACTTATTCACTTAGAAGATTTTTATGAAAATATAAGAACATACAGTTAAAATCTTGAATGAGGAAGTTGGGATGATGTTGTGTGTCACTACCCATAATCAAGTTCTACAACAACACTTAAAGATTTTTATATTGCATTCAATAAGGCATGTTGATTCATAAATTCATTTTATTCATATTTAAACTATTTTTAATTTAGTACTTATACATATATATTTTTATGTGATTAAATATGTCGAAGAAGGATGGAAATGGAGTAGCAGATAATTTCAAAAGATTTATTGAAAAAATTAAGTTGGGAAAGATGAGAAAGAAGCATATTATGAATGTTAAACTTGATCCTACTCTTAATCATTTCATTTGGAATGGGCTCGACATTAACCAATATCAAATAATACAAGGTGACTGTGAAGACTTTAAAAACTAATACCTAGAAGGGGATATGCCCTAGTTATTGCAGATATTCTTCATCGTTTCAATTTCCCAAACATTGACTATGATAGTGAACCATATACTTATCAAGATTTTAGTAAAGTGGTTACGGTTTTTCAAGAAGTGACAACATCACCACTTTGGAAATTTGTGACATTTCATTCAGACACATAGTTTGGAATGTTATTAACAAGCTTCAAGGGAAAAAAAAATCAAGGATGTAACTTACATGGTAAGACTTTGAAATTGTATGTTTGATTGTATGTACAATTTAATTGAAATTTTCCTATGTTATGTTACAGGAATAAGTCAAATATTGTTTCTTCGGAAGATCGACCTATTATAAATGATTGTGAGTTCATCCATGTTGAATGTTGGACAAAAGAGAATAGATATAAGTGTATTCTTATGAAGCCAATAGATGGAAAGAGTCATATTCAAGTATTGGTTCAGGATGCAGTTGTAAGAAAACTAAAATTTGAGGATAAAGATGCAAAAGGAGATATAGTTAAAATTTATCAAAAACTGCAAGCATTGATTAACTATATTATAGATCTATGTTCAAATGAAGGAGATTCGGTTTTGGATTTATTCTCAGGTTAAGTTTTATTATACAAATTTGAATTTAAATATTTTACTTTTTACTTTTTATGTGTTTATACTAATTTTCTTATTTATTTCTTTTGTGCTTGATGATTAGGTACAACACTATCATGTTCCTATAGAAAGGAATAAATTGCATTTCCATTGAGAAAGACCCAGTGCAATGCAATGTATTCAATAAAGAATTAATGTTCTTCAATTCCTTCTAGATGCAAAGCAAGAAGTTGGTTTGAGGAAATATGATTTTAATGAATCACATGTGGAAAAAAAAGCAAAGGAACCTTAACCACCATTATATGGAATGATTGGAAAAGGACACTTTGGAAGATTTGCAAACATGAAAGATCCATTAGAAGATGGCAGTGACCAAAATGAAGAAAAAAATGTTGCAGAAGAAGACATTAATGATGTTCTAGAAGATGTTGAACATGGATTAGTTGATATTGTTGATGATATTTAAGTTATGCTTGCAAATAAAGCTCGATTTTGTGATCTATTAATCAGTTTTACTTGTAATGTTTAGACTTTGATAGTTTATGAGAAGAATCCTTATTTTTTGCAAAAAACCCATGATTACTATTATTTTTTGACATAAAATTCAACAAAAATGCTATTTTCTTAAGTTTCTTGTTAATATTTTCCCAAAAAATTAGTTTATTTAATATGTTTTTTTAAATAAAAAGTCTCTAAAAGTGTATTTTTTGCATTTCATTTATATTGAAAATGTGTATTTTTTTTCATATGGTTGAAAATATTGGTTTTTTAGTGACAATTATTTGATGTGCATTGAAACATTAATTAACAATACATAAACATATAGAAAATATAAACTTTATAATATTGAACCTTTTAAAAAAAAATTATGTGAAAAAATGAAGATTTCATTACAAATTTTTATTTAAAAGAAAAAAAATCTTTCTAAAACACAAGTATATAAATGCACTTAAAAATAAACATCTCAGGGAAGAAGAAGACATTATAAAATGTATAGTGTCAAAATCAATCCTCTAAAAAAATTTGGGTGATGATACACCACCACTATTCAAAATCAACATAAAAAACATCACATTAATAAATAAATAAATAAAAATAAAAATAAAGTGCCAATAACATGCTCCAAAAAAAAAAAGTGATTCTCCATCACCACTTTTCAAAATCGGGTGTTTTTCTTGCTACCTCAAAAAAGTAGGTACCAATTCAGTTACCTATTTGATCGATAAATATTTTAGAGATGATGATGGTTACCTCCTAGCCTTGGAAGTACCTCCCTCGCTAAGATGGAGTGTTGATTTTTGTGTAGCTTGGGAGGTACTCCAAGCCTTGGTGATCGAGGGTTGGAGGTCAAACAGTCAAAAATCGTCTTGTGGGCCTGAGATCCAAGCTTGGGGGTTTTGAACCCATCGTGATTTAGTCCAAAACCATGATAGATTTATGACATGTGATGGATGAGGATTTACGACATGTGATGGATGATGATGATAGTGCTCGGCCAGACGATTTTAGCTGAATGAAAATCATCCAATTTTGTGTTGTCATTAGAGAGAAATGAATTTTTGAAGTTGAATAATTAATTATTGGTTGTCAATACATGTAGGCTTGATGTAAATAATTCCAATAGAAGGGTTAGTTAGATGAGCAGCAAGAAAGCGTGGAGGAAAAAAATGTTTTATGGAGTAGTTTTGGGTCAAGGTTTGACCGTGATTGGATTGTGACTTGCAGCCTGTTGGTGCCATGTGGATGATCTTCTAAGGAAGAGAAAGATCTTCTTAGGAGCAGAACCAACAGTGTAGTACTGGGTCAAAGTGTTGAATATTAGGTGCATCAGTTTGATGGGCAGCTTGAGGAGGCCTTTGCAGTTGGTTGGAGGAACCCACGTGGATTTTTGGGAGGCCTACCAAGTATATAATCTAAGAGAAGACACATTAAATCGAAAGGAAAGATGCCATCAGCAAGGTGTGTTGCAGATGGACCCATGTATGTTGGATTAATGGTGCCCTAGGAAAGGACATATTAATGTGCACAAGTTTTTCCAATAGCTCCTTTATTACAAAAGTAAACAGAAGATACATGGAGTTTATGGGGAGACATGTGTAACGGTATCCTAGGTGTGGGGATGCCCTAACTAAAATCAGATGCTACATTGTGGACTTGGTCTCTCGTGGATTGTTGGAGGGTAGCGTGGGAGAGGACGAAGTGTGGATGATATTGGTAACTTATTTTTTGTTGGAGGACATCATGATAATGTCCATGTAGGAGGCGAAGTGCGACACCTTGATGGAAAAAGGTGACTGCTAGCCTGGCAGTTGTGGAGCTCAAGGGTTTGGAAAACTTGGAGCATGATTGTGGAGAGTGAGACTTCTATGCAGAGAAGGACTTCTAGAATAGATGATGGGTGGTCCTCCTAGCCCATGTTAATTGTAATAGATGGACATATTACAGTCATATGTGGCATCCCTTCATTCCTTATGTTGGTGTTCATCATTGCAGTGAAGGAAGAACATAGTGGGTTGAAGTACCTGTGTAGCTTAGGAGCAGTAGTGAGTAGATTGAGAGTGGTTCACAAGTGGAGCTGTGAACAATCGACATGAGTCTCGATGTGTTACACCCTTGAAGGATAAAGGGAAAAATAGAGAGCGGATTGGATCATTGAGGTTCAATGATCAGATGGAGTTATAGAATTGATAGAAACAAGAGCTACAGATCGGGAGCTAAAGGACCAGAAAGGTACAAGGTATGAGTAATAGGGATGAGATATTGCACTACAACCACATGCTTAGAGTATCTTGTTTTAGATCTAGTACTAGTGGATATATGTGGGCCATTACCTCTAGAACGGGAGCCCTATACTGTTGTATTATATTTTGTTAATATAACAAATTTGGGTTGAAAAATTAAAAAGTTGTCTATGTTCTGTGCATGTGTGATTTACTGATGTTTATATTTCGTCATGCAGAGTGGTTCTAGTTGAGACTCTTGGTTTGGTGTCGTCAATGATTTTAAGACTCTAACTTAGACCCAAGGTCATGGAAAATAAACAGAACTCTAGTTGTCTCAACCCACTAGTGCATGCCTCCTCATTGATGGGGCTAAGGATCCTTCTCCGTTTCCATGAATGGATCGCTTCCTGCTATAGGTATTCATTTTTGCACAGGGTGTTTGTTGTTACGCTGCCAATTTCATCTCTGTGCATCGGATTCGCTTGGGTTGTTGTTATCCAACCTTCAAGTTGTCAATAATTATACCTTTTTTTTGGTTGCGCGTTCATGGGTGTTTTTTGGGGTCAACATTAGTCTCATTTGGGATTTTTGGCCTATTTTTTTGTGTGCAGTTCATTCTTATTTTCGTCATATTTTACATGGGTGTTGGTATAGGGGTTTCTTTTTAGGTCTTCTCTGAGCCCTTTGGCTCTATTTCTTGTTTAAATTTTGGGTGTGATGGTGTGGCTATTCAGGTAATATGTTCCTTTTTCATGGGCCTTTCACTGATTCTTTCTTCATGTTTTCTATTGGGGTTTTTAGAACTAGTTTGTAATGCTTGAATTCCCTTTGTTGAGCTTTATCTGGTGCTCCCCTCAAGGTTCCTCGAAGGGCTTGGGTACCTTGTTTATAGTTATTTTTTATATTTTTTTTGGCCTAGGTCTTATTGTCCCTAGGGTTTTGATATTTTTTTTATGTAAGGCATCATTCTTGGTCTTAATAAGGGAAGTATTTCTAGAATGTGCTTACTTGTATGCAAAATGTAATTTTTTATTTTTTAATAAAAAATGCTACACATTTTATTTTCTATGGAAAAAAAAACATATTTATTTACTTTAAAATTATAACATTAATAGGGATGACATGAGAAAGAGCGTAATCCATTTTCCCGGAGAAGAAAAAGAATATAAATTTTCTTGGGGCTTACGATTAGAATCTAGTATTCAAGCTGAGTTCTGAGTGCTTTGGAAAGATCTCCACCTTTTTAAGGGACAAAGGAATAAAAAATTTGAGGATCCTCGGACACTCAATGATAGTAATAATACAAATATCTAAGCAGATAACAATGAGCTCATCCTTTCTCCCCTAATTTTCCATCAAATTACTGTACTGGCGTCAAAACTTGAGGAAGTCATCTCCACCAAATCCTATGAACTCGCAAAAAGAAGGAATATATCCTAGAAAATCAGTGTTTGCAACTAGAACAAGGTGTTATTGAGCTCAAGGATGGATCAAGGTTAATCATGCCAATCTTGTAATGACCTATAATAAATGAAATGTTTTGGTAGATTAATTAAATTAAACTCTTTGTTAATTGAATTAAGGAGAATAAACACAAGATTCTAGTTGGAGACAATGTAGAAGCTCATGGAGAGCAGGTGCAACCTGAGAAAAATTCAAACCCTGGCCCTCTTTGGAAAATTAGACAATAATATAGTATGTTTTGTAGATATGAACAACTTTTGTGAAATTCTATAGAGTATATAGATATTTTCAATGTAATATTGTAAAAGAGGAAGCTTCTCACACTAGGAAAAATAAGCTTTGGTTGTATTGGAATTTTGAATTTGTTGATGTAACATATGAATGTAAATGAAGATGGCCATGAAAATTAGTATTTTAAATATAATATAATAGGCACTTTGTTTAAAAAAAAATTACTAACTTTAATAAAAATAATCTAACAAATTTTATAATTATATTTAAATAATAATTTAAAAATTATATATATTAATTATTAATATTATATTTACTTTAAAAACATATAAATATTGTTACTTTAATTATTAATTAAAATAACTAATTAAAATTGTAAAATGTATGCATCAAAATTTTATATACATATAGAGTAGTAATATATATAAGCAACCTAGATTCATCATAACTCTAGATCTATCAAGTCCTGAGAGGGATCAAATCTCTTTTAGATGCAAACCTTTTTTATAATGAAAAGATTTTTTATCTCATTGGTGCCTTGTAGATCTAGAGTTAACATGGATCTGGGTTATTTTAATTATTAGCCTTTAAATAGGCCACATTAGAGAAAACTTCCATGGGAAAATATCATGAGTTGGAGGATTTTATTTATTTTTAAAATATTATATCTAACTAAGCCGTTAGGCGTCACTATTTTAAAACAACACCCCTATTGCCTTGTTGTCTTTTGTATGCATCTTTAGATGTTTTGTTAGACGATTAAACTCTCCTTGTCCATTGATTTGAAATTGGGTTAGTTATTAGTTATTAAAGTTAGTTATGAGCTTGGTGTTTCCCAACCATTTATATGTTTGATGGAGCCCGTCTCCATTCTTATCGATGCCATTGATCATGTTCACGCAATCCTCCCCTGTGCTGCGATGCTGCTAATCATGTTCTCCCCTTGAGCATGTTCTCACAATCCTTTCCGGTGCTACCATCGCCTATTCCCTTGAAGACCTTGTAGAGCTCATCTGCAGAAATAGACTGGTTGTGGTCGAGGTCGAAAACATGGAAGGCATTTTTCAAATCTTCCAAGTAGGTTTCCCTTTTGTTTCCTTTGGTATTCATATCGATGAACTCCTATAGGCTAATGAACCTGTCCCTCTCCGTGTCTACCTCCTTCATCATGAGCCCAAGCTCCTGTAACCCACACGGTAGCCCATTGAGGACATAATTTCTCCAAGCTCTGTGTACGAAATATTGTCGTCGTCGTTGGCATCAAATCTCTTGAACACGTCCTCCAGCTCCTCCTTATTGTGCAGAGCTGCCACTTGTGATTCTGATATAGAGGAGGACTTCGATCTTCTCCTCCTCAGCGATAAAGAGATGCTGCCCCCGATGCTTGCTTCGCCTTCTCCGCCTTTGTTTTTATTGCGAAATGATCGACTGAGTAGATTATTCCCCATGATTCTTTGCCTCCTGGTCCTATACTTGTCATGACTTATAAAAACCATGCTCTGGATCAATTTTTATTGTCTTTCTTTAAATTCTATCCCAACCTAGTGAGGATAGGACGGAGAAGTAAGGAACCTGACTTGATTCCCCACAAATTTTCTTTTGAAATTAGAAGAATGAACGAACATCACTCCGATTGGATTGAATGTACACTTAAGTTGGAACATGTGCAAGCAGAAAAGGAAATATCTCTACAACAGCTACGTGAGAGTATATTTTTGAATGTGGATTCCTCAAATTATTCCATGCTCGAAAAGCAGGTGAGGCAATTGATTTCTAAGAATGAGTTTGGTAGAGACTTCTTAAAGAAATTTCTCGAAGAAATCTCTCTTCTGGAATCTATTCGAGTTGGAGTTGGTAGAGGGTATGAAACTAGAAATCTCGCGATCTCGCTATATAAAAATCTGTCTAAGAACATTAGGGAGTGGATTCCCAAGAGGGAGACCTTCAAACTAGTATAAAACTATTTCTCTATTGTTAAGCCGCTACAAAGATTGGACGGGACTGGATATTCTAATACTAGTGATACTTGATCCGAAGACAGTGAGCAAACAAGTGACGATGAAGAGTATGAAATAGAGATAGTTGTTCAAAGTAATCATGATACAAGAAATAAGTCATGGTTGGAAGAAAAATTCTTTCCTTGCAGAAGGAAAGAAAATGATAGCTGGTCCTCTGGTGGGGCTAAACAACTTCATATGCATGTAAGCTTTCAAAAACTTGATTTATTGATCCTCTTTTATTTAAGTTCCAAAATCTCGAACTCCTAATACAAAATTCACGTTTCGGTGTTGCAGATAGATTTATACAGATATTAGTGGCTACTATATGAGAATCCATGGCAACTAAATCAAAACATTTGCGTATTATTAGTACACATGATCACCCAAAAAAAATATGAAAAGGCTTTGAAAATATTTGCAGATATTAAGAGCGAGTACACTAAAATTTGTGAGGTTATGTAGGAGATCAATGAGCTACAACAGCTATAAGTGCTTCGCGGGTCAAATATTGTGGGTATGACAACCACTATAAGTTTTCACGTGTCCTTAAGAATATATTAGAACTTTGAAATATAATGTAAAGGATCGCAATAAACTTCTGATTTCACTAAGCGTTGCACGGAGCATAATTGTATCGGGACGTTCTTAAAAAGCTTCAACCAACAATTATTTTTGTTGAAGAAGCTTTAAAGATTTTGGAACCTCAACTGCTAGCAGTGCTTGAAATGACCATTCCACATATAATTAGATCGAGGTTGCCTTGTTTGGTGATATATGGAGTACATGCCATTTATTTTAAAAATCATTAAACTAACCTTAAATAATGGCTTTAAAGAACACTCCACTTTTTCTCTTGAAATTCCCTTCATCTAGATGAGATGCTGAGTTAGATAATTTATCCACCAACTTGTTATGATCCCTTAAAGCATGATTGAATATTATGCATATTTTTTTTAACTCTATGAATAATTCAAGCAAGCTTTCCATCATATGGAATGGAAAATCTATGCATAAGCCCAAATATATAGCTAAGTCTCCAATGATTATGATGTGTTTTCTTCACCTAGAATTCATTTGTTTTAATCCTTGCAATAAATTAATGAATTCAACTTTATTATTGGTGGCTAGACCTACTCTCCATTCAAAAACAAAGTAGCTTAGTATTTTCCACTAGGACAAAAAATTACACCCCCTAAACACACACTTACTACCCCTCTCATTTTATCTTGATTTTAATCCTTTGAAAAAATTTTATTAAGTCCATTGTGTTCTTAATTCCATTGAAGTAAATTACGTTTTCTATAAATTTTGAATTTGCATTTATTTCGTTATTGTCAATAATTTTTTTAAAATAGATTGATTGCTTGCTAACAAGTTTGTAGTCCCACTAATGGGTAATTATAAGGTCTTGCAAAATATAGTCACATTTCCTAGTCCTTGTAATATTCTATTTTATTCTTTAGACACTCTCTACTCCTTGTATGAGATGCCAATTGAATAATTTAAAATAGCACTAGAATTGAAGCCTCCCTATATAATTGAATTTCATAAAATTTTAAACATTCAAATACCACCCATTCACATTAGATGAGCATGCCATGTGAAAGGTTTTCAATCATACATCTAAGTTTAAATATCTTTGATGCATATTATTATTATTTATTAATAGCAAATCCTTTCCTAAACATCAGAATCATCTTCATGAAAGCTTGTTGTTTCCCCATATAAATTTTTTGTGATATATACATTGAATTGGTACAAGGTCAATAAAATAAATTAAGCCATATATATTGGAATGAATATATATTTTTTTAGGGCTGTGGATGTCCATTTCTAGTGAAGAATGGAGTTTTATTCCAAGGTGACTCCATTTTTTCTATGGATGCTCATAGGAATTGGAGAAACATAGAAGGGACGCGAAATAACATATCTACTCAAATAATCAAATTGTTAAGTAAAATCATGTGATTATGATTCTTATCTAAAACAACGGGTGAAGCTTCAAATGGATTCAGCTCCATAATTTCTATCTTAAATAAGAGTTTCTAAATTACTAAATCCATGTTAGGATGCTCATAGGAAGTGAAGAAACATAGAAGGGAAGTGAAATACCCTATCTACTCAAATGATCAAATTGTTAAGTAAAATCATGTGATTATGATTCTTATCAAAAACAACAGGTGAAGCTTCAAATGGATTCAACTCCATAATTTCTATTTTAAATAAGAGTTTCTAAATTATTAAATCTATGTTAGTGTGATACTATGCCTTCATGAAATGAAGGAAGGAATCAAGGAATCCATTTGTTAGAGTTCTAAGGTATGAAAATATTGGCTTTCTATTAAAAGATATGAATAAATAGTAATGATTCAAATATTCTTAGGTTCAACCTATGTGTGTCCATTTATTGAGCCCTCATCAACCCAATTAAGTTTTGAAAAAGACTTAGGAACCCTCTTTTATCTTGTTATTCTTAATGTGCTTTCTTTTTGCATTTGTATAGACCTTGGTTCCTTATTTTCCTTGTAACCCCAAACATTATTTTCCAATGAATAAGTTATATGATACTTCATGGTTCGCTTGCTTTATTATGACTTAAGTTCATTCCTTTAGTTGCATGGACTAGTTCCATTTCATGAATTAGTTTCATTCAATTTCTTCTTTCTCAATTCATTTTTAGTTAGCTTAATTCCCTACTTTTTGAAAACCCTCACAAGCTTAAGATCAAGATTGACTTCGCAATTTGAAAATAATTATTGTCTTGGTTTATAAGTTATTTCTTCATTTTTAGGTCAAGCCTAACCTCATAATCAAGTCTCTTCCCTTCCTTCATTGTTTAATACATTTCTCAATATTAAAATTTGTCCCGATGGTTTAAGGTTCAATTTCAAATAATTCTTTTAAAGTTCAATATCATTATGAATCCTTTCCCATTCATATTTTCTATTTCATTTCAAATTTCACTTCGACTTATAAATCAACCCAAATTTACTGATTGGGTGATTTTTCCAATTTTGGTGCTCAATATCTCTCGGGATCTCCAGATTACGTCTAATTCAGATCAAGCCGCCACTCGACCTATTATTCAAAAAATTTAAACCTTGTTCCCACATTTGATGAAATATTGCTAATTTTTTTTAGCTCAAGTTCTCCAGATTACGTCTAATTCAGATCAAGCCGCCACTCGACCTATTATTCAAAAAATTTAAACCTTGTTCCCACATTTGATGAAATATTGCTATTTTTTTTTAGCTCAAGTTCATGATTTGCCCGAATTTCCAAATGAGGCCTCTCTTCACTATGTAATTTATTTCTTGTCATGATTTGGTGATTGGAATTATCTACCAAGATGGTGCCTCTTTATACTAAATCACCTCATCCTCATGTCAGTTTGGAAATTTACCCTCACTACAAAACTAGGGTCTACCTCTTTGAACATTCAGAAAATCTTGATTCCCAAATTATTCTTTTGCTAAATACATCCTAATTACAAAACCAATTCCCAAATTGGTCTTGATTGCTAAATACATCCTAATTACCAATCCAAAGCACCCGTACCCCCATCCAACCCAATGTTATGCAAGCAAATTTTAATTTCAATTTCTAAAAGGAGTTAGTTCAATATAATAATTGATTTATTTTTACGTTGTAAGGCGTCACTATTTGAAAACAACACCCTTGTTGCCTTTTAGTCTTTTGTGTGCATCATTGTGTGCATCGGTCGATGTTTTATTAGACTACTAAACTCTCCTTGTTTGTTGATTTGAATTCAGGTTAGTTAGTTAGACGATTAAACTCTCCTTGTCTGTTGATTTGAAGTGAGGTTAGTTATTAGTTATTAAATTTGGTTATCAACTTGATGTTTCCCAATCATTTATATGTTTTATGAAGCCCATCTCCATTCTCCTATCGACGCCGTTGATCATGTTCTCGCAATCCTCCCCAGTTCTGCGACGTCGCTGATCATGTTCTCACAATATTCTCGGGTGCTGTCGGTGCCCATGCCCTTGAGGACTTGGTAGAGCTCGTCTGCAGAAATGGAGTCGTTGCGATCGAGGTCGAAAACATGGAAGGCATTTTTAAGATCTTCCAAGTAGGTGGCCCTGTCATTCCCTTTGGTATTCAGATCAATGAACTCCTCCAGGCTAATGAACCTGATGATGGTGCAATTGCTAGTTTTTATTTATTTTTAAAATATTGTTTCTAATTTTATTTTATATTGTTTTATTTTGACTAAGTCAAAATTTTAAAGATTACAACAACTCCAGCATACTTGGCTGGAGAGTTCCTCTTGATGCAACTAGCCTAGATCTATTTTAGATCTCCATTCACTCTAAACTAAGTTTACATCTCAAGAGATTTAATCTCTTTGGAGGCCTAGGCTGGTTTAATTTCCCCACTGACATATGTCATATTCCACATGAATTCCATGGGTCAATATCATGTGCCAATGCCATGAGGAAATACCATGGGTCAATACCATGTGCCAAAACCATGAGGCAATACCATGGGTCAATACCATGTGCCAAAACCATGGGTCAATACTTCTACTTATAAGATAAATAATGGTGGGAAGTAGTAAGCGTATTTATTTATATCTTGGTACAATAATTTTTTTATACAAATACTTGCTGCAATAACAATAGTTACAAAATAATTCTTGAACTAATCATATTCTAGATAAATAATTTTAAATATTAATAAAGAATAATAAAATTCAATCCATAATGTTAAACAAGTTGCAAAATATTTTGTTCAAAACAAAGTAATAATATCATGATTATTACAAGTATAATTAGCTCAACAATTTATGGATCAATTAAAGTTGTAAATATTTCAAAAAAATTTCAAGTTTATTGAATCAATATATACAATCAAAAATCCATTTAAAACAACTAAAAATAATATAAAACGTATCCAAAACATTTGGCCAAATTCCGACCAGGAACTCCGAAACCTAGCATATTTACCGAACGCCAATGGTAAAATAAAAAATACCATTGAAATGAATTTTGGAGTTGTCTTTAGTGAAAAATTTTGAGGGAAAATCTTGGTTTTTGTTATTCAAATTGGTTTTTTGACTCTATATATGGATTCAACACCCTCAAAAACCTATAGGGCACTTCGATTGTGCAAAGGTAGCAATCAAACTTCTCTTTTCAATAAATTCCTGCGAGAATTTAGAAAAATTACACCATAAAAAATCACCATAAAAGCCTCATGCTCCTCCGATATTTACGAGGGCCTCATTGGATCTCACTATTTAGAGTGAAACCAGTTCTCGAGAATGAAAAGTGTGAACAAATGAGACAGACCTCGAAAATCCGTCATCCAGCTAGACACTGAACTGGAATGCTTAATTGAAAATATCCACTATTTAGACTCAACCCAGTTCTCGGGAATGAAAAGTGTGAACAAATGAGACAGACCTCGAAAATCGGTCATCCAACTAGACACTGAACTGGAATGGTTAATTGACAATATCCAGAGGCGCGAACTCGGCAATATATATTGAGATGAAAGCGCGTCAATAATATATATGTGCTTGTGCCCACTTACAACTCTATTCCGTCCCTGCTTTTCATTTCTTGTTATATTTTGTACCACCATGGATTCATGGCCTGCAATTTTGTCCATTATCCTAGTCTCCGCGATAATGGTTTCGGCGAATCCCCAGCACAATGAGACGAACATCGCTGAATTTATCAAGTCGTCGTGCAAGGTGACCCGGTATCCGCAGCTCTGTGTTACATCGCTTTCTTCGTACGCAGGATCTCTGAAGCCGACGCTGAGCGACCTGGTGAAGGCGGCCATGAACGTGAGCCTCGTTGATGCCCGCACGGTTTCCGTTTGGGCAGCCGACTTGGAAAAGAAAGGCGCCACAACGACGATGAGTGAAAGAGAAAGAGCAGCGCTGCATGATTGTATTCAGAATTTCAATGACACCGTTGAGGAGATTCAGAAATCTCTGAGGGAGATGGAACAGTTGAAGCGCGGCAACTTAAACCCTCAAATGAACGACATGCAGACGTTTATGAGTGCCGCCCTCACCGACCAAGATTCGTGCCTCAACGGATTTCAGGGGGCTGCGGGGAATATTAGCGCGACGGTGAAGGTCCGCGTGCAGAAAGACTCAGAGTTGATCAGCAACGCTCTAGCTCTCCTTAACGCGCTCGCTCTTAACGCATTCGCTAACACCGGATCAGTTGATACTGGTATCAATGCGTGAAATATGCCAAAACGGCCAACTGACTACTCTTCTAAATAAATAATGTATGTACCCAACAATGTGTTTCGCTGCCAAGACACCCTTTACTGGTTCCTAGTTTCTGTTTCTTTAAATCGTTGATTGGGTTTGGACTACAATCATGGCGTTATTTCAATCAATGTGAAGAAAATTGTTTTATGCTCATGCTTAAGCTGTTGTTTCTTGGTAGGAATAATAACAATAATTTCATTAAGTTGTTTCATGATAGGAATAATAACAAAAAGTTCATTAATGATATATTTATTTAGGTTTAGGTTTAAACTCTATAGGAAAAAGGGTTTGACTGCTTCAGTTCTACTATCTCAATAGCAATAGCATTTAAGTACATCAATTTTCTTTTTAAATAATAATTTTTTTTAGCAATAGCATCTAAGTATATCAATTTTTGAAATAATAATTTGTTTAGATTCTTATTTGTAATTTTCGATTTTTTTTAAAATATAGAAAGAATTTTAAGGTAAGAACATCTTGTTACCATCAACTTATAATATTAATATTATAATTATAATTATAAAATTAATTTTAATTAAATATAGTAAAATAAATTATATAATAATATTTATAATATTAATTTACAATTTAATAATTTTAACATATTAATGTGGTGCCTGCACTTTGAATTTAGAAGTTATGAAAGCATTCATTAAGATAGTCGCTACTCAAGGCACACAACTTTTAGAGGGCATAACCAATATCTCCTTACCATTGAAAATTAGTAGCTCATGGTTGAGTTTCTTTAAATAAAATGTCATTTCTCACAATCCCACAATGAATTTAAAAATAGAAATTCATGTCTAGCATGCATTTCAATCATGACTCTCCAAAAACAATAAATCACCTTACATAAATTGGCAATCAAGTGTAGTTGAAGGAAGTGAAAATTTTGGTACTACTAGTGATTTTTTAAAGTTTGGGGGTTTGAGGGGGAGAAGTTCTTCTTGTAATAAATCAAGAATGTATTGCCAAAGTTTTCAAATTTAATTTATAATTAAAAATTTTCCATAGCAGCATCACTTGTACTTCCTCTTCATGCCTCTTCATCCATGAGACTTTCTTGGAGAATATATTCATTTTATGCTTCAGTTAATGTTTTCCCGTCCTTGGAAAAAAATAGTCTTAAGTTTCTCTGCTGCAATAGCTCCATCATCAACAAATAATTGTTCACAAAGGCCTTCCATTTCAACCATCTCATCCACTAGTCTCCATTCTTCATCTTCATTCCAGGGAAAATTTTAAGGATGGAAAATTCTCTTGAAGTTTAAAACATTGGCGAATCTCACTAGTCCCTAATATGTAAATTATAGAATATTTATTTATATATTTGTAAATTTATTCAAATTGATAATGATTTTATATATAGTATCTATATAATGTTGGGGATTTTTAAGGTAAAATAATTTTATATTTTAAAATTTGGGCGGATCATTTTTACAAAAAATGGAAATAGGAGAACCTTTTTTTTTGGGCCCACCTGTGAATATTAGTCCCTAAAATTTTCCGTACTTCCTTCATAAGTACATCATTAGGTTGCTAGTCTTCACTAGAAAACTACAAATACACACTAAAATTCAGATTCAAAATCGTGAGGTTCTCCTTTAGCTGCCTCATTTTCCTCTCCTGCAAGCTATGGTGAACCAGTTTCGTACTCCATTAGGTTATTAACAAACTCCTCTTTAATATTCCTTCTTTCTTCTGCGTTCAATAACCAACTCTATTCATAATCATTTGTTTCATGTTCGGCCTTAGGTAAAATATTTTTCCTCACATGTTCTCCTTTTCGTTCCAAATTGTCTCCTTGTTCGTGACTTTTTATATCTACTATTGAGCTATTTCCTTGAGCTAGGTTACTATGGAAAAATTTCTTACCTCTACAGAGAAAGGTATATTATTGGCTTCCATTGAACTCTTAACTCGGTGATGCAAGCCCAATTATGAGCCTTCTTAAAACCCCGTAGTGCCGAGACTGTCTTCAAACGATGCTTTCTTCAACTTTATTAACAATATCCTCTCATGGGATAATGATCCCTTTTATATAAAAAGTGGGATGATTTGAAGGATGTGGCTCAATCATTTTATAAATAATTGGAGTGAAGCTCCTTTCCAAATAGCCTAGGAGAAAATAACACTCTCACTCTCTCTCTATATATATGCCTTAATATTCCTAGCTAGTCTTCCCATCAACGCTTCAGGCCCACTATTTAATGTTCTTAACAAAATGTAGAGGGCCTTCACAAAATGTCTTTCAAGATAAAAATATCAAGCAAGACCCACATCTGAATGCTCCTCCTTTTAATGACTCCAACCCAGTATAGTTATCCCGCTTGATGGGAAAAACCTTTATGGAAACTACCAGGATGGAACCTCTGGGTGGGACCCATAATACCACGTGAGATCAATCCTTATTATTGGTTGGTCCATATGTTAGGTTAGTTCTTAGTCACCCAAATCATTCCTTTGCCTTGATTCTCTCATGCTTCCAAGGTGAAACCTCAAGGCCCGCGTAGTCAAGAACTCGTGCTTTTTCGTTCTGAAATAAATCCTCTAGTTTTTTTTCACATTCTCTCTCTTGGTGTTCTCAATCTCGTCTCCCGATACTATCATTTAGCATAGATATTAAAATAAAAAAAATGACCAAGCGTTGTTTATCCCTTTTATACTCAATTCTTGCTAGGTCTTCATCCCTCGTGACCCTTGTCTCGTTCCAATCTATCCCTCTACACTTGCAAGGCACCTCTGTTTTACTAATGCCCCACAACTCTCTTCAATATGCCTTTGTTCTCCTATAGACTTGGATTTGAAATGTAGACTCTACGCTCTAACTCTTAAATCTCTGCTCTACACTTTCGTTCCTTCACTGCGCACTTTTTTTCCCTACACACACACACACACACACACACACACACACACATATATATATATATATATTTTGCCGATTTAGCGAGATTCTAAAGCGAGAATGCCTCACTAAACCATCCATGCTACTGGAATTGCCTTCCTCACATGGAGAACCCTCAGAACCATGATTTGACATTCCCATATCCGCAACAATTATTGTACGCTCCATTACTTTGATTGTAATACATATCTAATGCCTATCACGTACGATATATTAAATGAATGGTTTAATTATTAAAAGGTTATGACTTAAATTGATTACTTAATCGAATGCTTATCTCATTTAGATCTGTGATGCAAGTGTTTACTAATGTGCTATGTCACATCTTTGTTTTTATGTCATTAATCTTCTTAACCCTAATTTGGACGACCTAGATCCCCAACAATGGAAATAGGGAAATACTTGCCCTATTGATGCTTGGTATCATTCATTTGTTGCGGTTGACCTTGCGGCTCTCCCCCGCAAGATATATGTTTCAGTTTTCATTCTTTGTCCCTCCTACAATGGCTCTTTGAAACGACATCAGATTCGGTTATGGTTCTGGCTACCAGAGCCAGTGAGAAACTCTGTGCCAAAGTAAGGTTTCTTGTTGAAGAACTTCACATGTTTATTTGCCTAATTGAGTTTGGCCACCTTTGTCCTACTCCATTCAACAGTTTTCGACCATTGTGTTGGAATTTAATTCCAACTACTCACATTAATTAAAAAAACGACAAAGTTATTATGAAGGGATCGAAAGACAGCAGAGTTAAGGCAAATGTGAAGTTGCAGAGACGTGGATAAGTATGAAGGCAGTGCAAGCTTCGTTCCTATTTGCAACAACCACCTGCATTAAAACACCCACCAACCATATTTGAATTTTTTTTAAATATGGTTTGAGTAATAGTAATTTAAGGATATTTTAGTTGTGAAAATTATTTGATGCACCATTTTTATAGAAAGTATTTTAATGTGTAAGAACATCTTGTCACCATCTACTTATAATATTAATATTAATATTATAATTATAAAATTAATTTTAATTAAATATAGTAAAATAAACTATATAATAATATTTATAATATTGATTTACAATTTAATAATTTTAACTTATCAATGTGGTGCCTGCACTTGAAATTTAGAAGTTATGAAAACATTCATTAAGACACTCACTACTCAAGGCACACAGCTTCTAGAGGACAGAAGCAATATCTCCTTACCATTAAAAATTAGTAGCTCATGGTTGAATTTCCTTAAATAAAATCTCATTTCTCACAATCCCGCAATGACTTTAAAAATAGAAATTCATGTCTAGCATGCATCTCAATCATGAATGTTTCCTGATATATATTTATATTTATAGTTTTGCTACCAAGACACCCTTTACTAGTTTCTGTTTCTTTAAATCGTTGATTGGGTTTAGAACAATCATGGCATTATTTCCATCAAGGTGAAGAAAATTGTTTTATGCTCATACTTAGATTTTTGTTTCAGGGTAGGAATAATAACAATAATTTCATTAAGTGATATGCTTTTGTTTCATCCTAGGAATAATAACAAAATTTTCATTAAGTGATATATTTTTTTATTTCGAATCATAATTATCAAGTTCTAATTTGATATCTCTTATAATTATAAACATGCATGAAACAAACTCAATTTCAAATAGAAAATTTACAAAAGGCCTTCTCTCACATAATCTGTATCAATTGGCATGTTCTAGCATTAAGCCATCATTTTTGTTTCAAGCCTCTCGCTTAAACACGCAATCTCCACACACATATCTTCTCCTCTATTCTAAGTATTAATTTTACATACCAAGGGATTATGAAATAATTTAGTTTAAATAAAAAATCCTCACCTAAACTTCTAATTTAGTATTTCTTAGACCTACAAATATTTCATTGATATAAATTTCTTTATTTCTCTAATATTCTTGGAAATTTCTCTCCAAATCTCTTTAATATTCTAGGAAATTTCTCTCCAAATCTCTATAATATTTTAGGAAACCATCCCTTAGAATATATTTTCTTACAATAATCCTCACTTTCATCACTTACATGGAATTAAAAAAAAAAAACATAGAAAATACATTTAAATAATTAAATATATCTTAACTTCGGAGCCAACTACCATGGTAAAGAAATAACCCCTAAGTCTAGTCAAAATAACTTTGACTTGGAAGTGGAATGCTCCTAAATCAAACTCCCAAGGTGAAAAAATATCATGGTATCCTGACCATGTGTATGTTGATGAAAATACTCTTTGATCCCAAACTTTGGTTTTTATCTGATATTTCTCCTATATATGTTGATGTTTTCCAACTGCGTCTTATAATTCTCCACCCTTCCTTATCTTATGTTGTTATTGTCCACTTACTCTACAGATGTGAAGTTCTTGTGTTAGGTATTCATTCTTACTATTCACCATTTTCTGGTTGTTTTTCTTTCTCATGAATGCTTTCCTCATCAACATCCATAGTTCCTCAACCATTTTTTCAATTTCTACTTTTGGATGAACCTTATTATTTTTGCTATTTTCCATCTGTTGGATGTCTTCGATTGCAAAATTCTAAACAAAATGTTGTTTATATATATGTTATTCACACTATGCAATATGTTTCTCACTACTTTTGAACACATTTCCTTTCTCTTTCAACTTTGTTTTTATAATATAAATGTGCAAAATTCTCAAAAAAAATGTTGTTGATATATAATGAATTCAACTCATACAATTAAAAATCACCTTGGATTGTGTCGTCAACCTCTACGCAATATGGCAGATTTTAAATTATACCTTGTTCCAGATTTTTCTACTGCAAGAACTCCATCATGAAAATAAAATTATTCACAAAGTCATTCCATTTCAACCATATCTTTCACTAGTCTCCATTCTTCATCTACCTTCATAAGTACATCATTTTGTCATTGGTATTCACCTGTAAAACCTGAAAATATACACCAAAAGTAAGATTAAAAAACATGAGGTTCTCCTTTAGCTACCTCATTTTCCTCTACTCCAAGGAGACCTAAACTATTTTCATAGTCCATAAGCCTATTAACAAAATCCTCTTAAATATTCTCTCTTTCTTCTACATTTAGGAACCATCTCCATTCAAAAAGAATTGTTTCATGTTCGGTCTCTAGGGTGTCTTATTCCTTTTCGATCATGCTCAACAAATGCATAAATCTCTGTCCTCACATGAGCTCCTCTTCTTTCCAAATTTTCTCCTCGTTGCTAAATTTTTGTAACTTCTTTTGAGCTATTCCTTCAACTAGGTTTCTTTCTTTGGCCAACACTTTCTTCACTATCCACATTCTACAAATTATGCCACTTCTCTTTTCCTAATTTCCCCAAATTTATTATTCCTTGAAAAATAAGTATATACTATCCACATTCTACAAATAATGGCACTTCTCTTTTCTTAATTTCCCTTAAAAAATAACTAAAAATATATTGATAAAAAGAAAACAAATCAAATCAATCAGGCCTCTCCATTTCATCTTGCAATTTTGAAAAATTTCAACCAGATTTCTTCATAACTTCTTCTTGTCATGGGAGTTCCTTGAAACTATTCATCTTCAATCATATGTTGTCTCCCACCAACATGGTTATGTCCTTGTAGAAATTTCACCTTTTTTGGTATTCCGCCTGCAAATATACATTTAAAAAAATAATTAAAACCATAATAAATAGGAAGTTTGGCTTACTATTACACCATTTTTTGGTCATCTAACCTATTATCATTAGATGGACCCAAGTACACCATGTAAGACCAATTTTACCCTAAGTAAAATTGCTTTCACTATGTAAAATAACTTAGTAAACCACATTTATTAGGTTGTTTATGGTCTAAATAGAAACCCCAAAAGGAAATATTAAACAAACCTATATTTGTTTGATTTTCCTCATGGAATAATTAATTAAACCATAATTTAATTATTATTCCTAGTCATGTTTAACCCAAAACAAAGAAATTAATTAGAGAAATCCTTATTTATCTTATTATTTTCTAGGAATAATTATTTAAATCTTATTTAAATAATATTCCTTGTTAAATGTGACTAAATCACCCATAAATAATTAAATAAATCATTATTTATTTGATTATCTTTCAACCACTTCCTTAAATGATAAATAAATCATTTATTTATTTATTATTCACAAATAAAGGGATTTGACCCAAGTCAAATACTTTTTCCCTCCAACAAATATAATAAAATATTCCATAAAAGGTGGATCTAGATTTGGTTAACATTATTTAATCATGCACCAAGATCTAGAATGACCCAATATTTTGTTATAAATAGGAGGGTTTTCCCTACCATTCCTCACCTTTTGTTGCCTATTAGATCACTCTGGATCTATACACTTGGTCACATTCTACATTATTTGCTGTGTGAGCTCCCTTTGAGTTCTATCTTTGTCTGGGTTTCTACACCAACAAGAGAGAGAGATTCTAGATCTGAAGTGCTGAGGACTTTCAAGAACCCATCCCATTGAGGAGAATTGGATACGCCTTCTTGTTTTCCTCCCAGGTGCCCTTAATACAAAAATTCTTTCAAAAATTGTTCTTGTCTTCTCTATTGGATATATGGAGTAAACCCTTCTTTTTACTGCTTAATGTCTTTCTATGCATAGATCTGGTTTTTTTGCAGCTCTTGTCTTGATCAACTAACTGCAGATCTAAAGATATTGGCAGTCACTTTTGATGTTAGGGCTATTAGTTATGCGTAGCTAAAGTGGTCTTTTTTCGTACACATCGACAAATGATTCATACTAACAATTGGCGACTCCACACGGGTTTTAAATTACGACCGCTGTTGTTTTTCATATTCCTGCATATCCAGCTACTTCAGACCCTAGGGTTTCTTTTCAGCTTTTTGTTTTTCCTATTTTTATGTTGTTTTTCTCACATAAAACCCTAAAACATTAAAATTTATAACTTCCTCGTGTTTCTGGCCTTATTGCGCAGGTGACTGAGATCAGCCGCAACTGAGACGACAACTTTTCTGAAAATCTGCCGCCGAGACACCCGGAGCTTCAGGTTGCACTTTTCAGCCCATAACCTGCGACCTGGACCTCCAGGTCGCACTTTTCAGCCAATTTTCTGTGACCTGCACTGAAAACAGGTCAGAACCTGCGACCTGCCAAATTTTCAGCTGTTTTTCTACAATTTTTTTGGGTTTTGCTGAAGCTTCTGTCAGGGTTTTCCAGCCTCTGTCTCCACCCGTTTAGACATGTTTCTGATCTGTTTTGCTCGTCTAAGTGGGAAACTAGCCCCCTAGGGCTTCTGTACCCTCCACTTTTTGTGGAAGAGTTTTTAGCTGTTTCAGCCATCTGTTTTTTCAGAGTTTCAGCCTACCCTTTTTCAGATCTGTTACCTCATTCTCAGATCCCTTTAAATCAACTCTTCTTCCTTTCAAACCACCTCTTGCAGCTTTGTTTGGACCTCCCTTTAGGGCCTCCTCCTTACCCCTTCTGCTTTTTTCTGATTTCCTCTTTATTTCCAGCCACCTTGCCTCTGCCTTTGCCTGTGATCTGCACCTCTTTTCAGCAGCTTTCTCCTTTAGATCCCTGTCCCTTTTGACCCTAGATCTATTGGCCTCTTTTTAGTGTGTTTTGACTAGATTTTTTTTCCCTCTTTTAGATTAGTTTTGAGAGACCCACCTTTTTGGGTTGAATCGATGCACTAATAGCTGTTAATTTTCTATTATTTGAACATTATATACTGTTTTTGCAGCATTATTTTTAGTTACGCGGCACACTTTTTCTCTTGCTCTCAAAATGAAAAGGGTTTAAAAATTAAAATTAATGCACGCCACACACTCACTCTAAGCGAAGAAGAGCCTGGTTAACACTGCCAGGCAAAGACTTTAAAACATTGTAAAATCAATTGACACTACACCTTTCTGCCCTTGTTTCGACATTGTAATCACTTGATTCTGCACCTCCCTGCCTTTGTTGGTCGTTATTCTTCCCCTTGTGTCGTGTTTGTGTTGTCACCATTGCGCCCCCAAGGCGCACATCCCGGAGACTTCTTGGCCTTCACCCTCAGTTTCCGGTCGGTCGACCTACTCCTTCCCACCGTCGTCGAGTTAGTCCTCCTCCGAGTCCGCACTCCGACTCCTCTTCTAATTCATTGGGTTCTCCTTTTACTTCTGGTTCTCCCCCTGTCACCTTCACTATGTCCGGTCCAGGGCCTAACGCTAGCGGTAATCCTAGCCCTAATGCCGAGACTACTACTAGCGGAACCGCCACCAGAACTACCTCAACTACGCCCTTGCTCCCCTTCATGGAAGGCCTCAGCCTCCCTGATTTGGACCGGTTGACAAATGACCCTATACACCATGATGGTTGGCCTACCATGCCAACCAAGCCCTCCGACATCCCTAAGTTCGGAAGGTCTTGGCCGGAGAAGATCCTAACCAACCATGTCTCGACTTTCCACATGTGGTGTTCCTCCCAACCCATTACCGATGACTCCATCCGTCTTCTGCTGTTCCAATGCACGCTACCTGGCTAAGCGAAATGGTATGTCGAACAAGCCACCTCTTCCATACCACCTTTGCGACCATTATCCAGCCTTTTTATCTTATTTCCAGCTCCCTCTCCGATACGATACTAGTACGGAGCTCTTGACCTCCTTCAAGCAAACCTCTTCGACCCGCCTTTCTACCCATGTCCAGGAATGGCGAAGAAGACAGAGCTTATGTCGAGGCCCCCCCTTCGAAGATCGGGTTTATATGGACTGGTTCCTTCGCACTCTCTTAGATCCTATCGGCAAAGATGTTGCCTCCCATTTCCCTCAAACCGAAGAAGTCGCCCTCCAAATAGCCTTGAAATATGACCTGATCTATGCTCAATCTGGTTATGTTTATACCGTCCTTCCTGACCTCCCCAGGCCCGGAGGCGCTAACGTCCTGGGGGCATCTCATTCCGCTGACGGTATCGTTGGAGCCCTTTCTCATATGTATGCTCAACCTCCTATGGGCTATGGTCTCCCTCAGGGAGGGGCCATGACTTAGCACTCTTCCTCCCTAGAAAGCATGTATGCAGATACGGCATGCCTCCTCCTTTTCCCAACCTCCTCCTTACCTCAATGTTTCCCAAATTCTAACCATTACCTTACCCGCTCTGTGTGCTAACTCCTCCAGCATATGCGCTTTCGTCTCCCTTGCCTCCTCCAACCCCGCAACAGCACCTACAGCCCCCTCCAGGGCAAGTATTTGCACAGCAGGGCACGACTAATCCCCCTTCTTCTCAAAGAAGGCGGAGAGGCAATCCAAACCAATCTGCCCCTGGTACTCGTGGGTCCAATCCTCAAGGTATTGACCCTAACACCGCTAACCAGCAACAGGGCACTCAGCCCAAGCCGGACATGCCTCTTCGCACAAATAAGCCTTGTTCGTGTTGTGGTGTTTATGGTCATTACACCCACGATTGTCCCCTCTTACCACAGATGCGGCAGATGTGGGAGTCTCAAGCCACATTGCGCAGACAACATGCCTCCCCTAATGTGGCCACTACTCAGCCAGCTGTGTTTACTGATCCTTTCCCTCAGCAAGGATTCATGGCTACCCAACCGCCCGACAAACTGTGTCGCCACCAAACCCAAATTTCCTGTCTCTCCGATTACCCCTGCAGAAAAGATGAACTCGATCCTTCCCCAACCGTTGGACCTTTCACCTTCAAACTCGGTCTCACCAGTACCCCAAGCCTCCCGCTCAGTCAGCCCCCGAGTCCTCTTCTCCCGATTCTACAGAGCCTCTTTTAACATCCAATGGTCCCTTACATATCCCTCCACCCAAAGTGGAGGTCCATACCAAGATTCCTAAAGGACCGTTATGTCGAAATGATGCTTCTGGTCGAGCTGCCCATTCGTACAGCATAGTCGATGATTTCGCACAATCTCCTACTGCCATTTCTACACTGGAACTCCTCCAGTCGTGCCCTTCCCAAAAGAAGGCTCTTCTATCTGCTATGGGCACTGTAGATCCTGCTGATGACTAAATGATTGTTTTCGACGCCCATCAAGCCGAACATCCTCCCATTCCTGCCTCCGTTGCCTTCCAAATCGCAGTCAAGATTCGGAACGCTAATGTTTCTCGGTGCATAATTGATGAGGGGGCATCCACCTATGTGATGTCCACTTCAGTTTGGAAGCAACTCAAATCTCCTGAATTGGCCTCTTCCACGATCACCCTTCGAGCGTGGGAAGGCCACGCCTCCTGCTCCCACTCCGCCTCTTTCCCCCGTAATTGTCCTATCACCCTTGCCGGTAAGACTGTTTGCGTTGACGTCGAAGTCATCGACGCCCCTCTAGATTACAACATTCTATTGGGGCGAAGCTACACCTATGCCATGTCTGATGTCCCCTCTGCGGTTTTTCGCAAGATGTCTTTTCCTCACAATGGAAAGATAGTCACCATCGACCAGTTTACTTATCATGAGCCAAAGTCTCAGACCTCCCCTGAGATGACCATCTCTTCTGTAGCCAATAATAAAACTGTCGATTCCTTGACTAGTGTCTCCCCCGGCATCTACAAAGATTCCTCCCTGCTTGGAACTTTTCCTGGTCTCCCCCCTCCTCACATCTCTAATCCCAGCTTATCGAATGTTTGCATGATGCAATCGTCTCGGGCTGCCCTTAAGTGACCCGCTTCGGCTAGTTAGCAACCTCAGACTCAACCTCGCCCACCGCAACCCGCTCCTAGCCCTTCATCTCCGCCAGTCGGCCCTCCTCCTTCTGGCCCTTATCCTACAGCTGGTATCCCTGAACCCCTTTATCCCCTTGGATCGGTTCCCCTAGGCCTTAACCATCTCGGAGCCGTCCCTCCTGGTCATTATCCCGCTGGTCAGATACCGTTCCTAGCTCCCCCTGCCGGAGTCTATTCGGTCCCCGTCATGGCCACCCTCTCTCTCCCTAGCCTAACCCTGGGTATACCCGTCTGGTACCTTGACCCTCCAGCCGCTACCCCTCCTGGTCACCCCAAACCCTATCTTTCTTTGACACCGGTTCAACCGGTCCCCCTTGCTTTCTCTGTTGCTACCATGCCCTCTGCACCTCCCCAGGACCATACCCCTGTGGTGACAGCTCCAGGAAATAAAGGCAAAGCTCGCAAGGGGGCATCCAAAGACAAGGCCACCCCGACTGACCCTGCTCCTCCCCCGCCCGCAAAGCCTTGTGCCTTGTGTGATGTCGTCGGTCACGCCACCCATACTTGTCCTGAGTTGCCCCACATTCAACCCATGGTTAAAGTCGCGTTCCCTGAGTCTACGGTCTCCGACCCTTCTCTTCCGTCCTCGTCCGTAACCAAGAACCCAAAAACTATTCGCACTAGCAAACCCTGCGCTTTGTGCGGTATCCATGGCCATTACTCCTACCATTGTCCTCACCTGACACATTACCGCGCCTCTTTAGAAGTATTCCGAGAGTATGAGGTTGAACAAAATCAATCCGCCTCTCCCATACTCACGCAGTATGCTTCGGGCTAGCTTGAGGATCCCCCCGCTCCCACCGACATTCCCCCCCTGATGTTCAGGTGACGGAGTCTACTACGACCATTCTTTACCTATCCTCCTCTGTGCGACCTTTGGAGCCCAGTCCCCTTGCCTCCTCCCCTGTTGTCTCGCTTGACCCCCCTTCAGCGACCACCCTTGACCCCCTCGTTTCTACCCATACATGAGATCACTCCACCCGTATCTCTGTTGACCTCTGCAGCCCGAGTCCCCGCCATACCTCCTATAGCCCTCATATACCACCCTCCAGTTTATATATGAGTCATAGCCATCCTGCTCATTGCACTCCCTCCCGCAATTGCCACTCGATGTCTTATGTACACTCACGCTGTCGTCATTGTATCTCCTCCCCCCATTTGTTGTCTTGTAACACCATTCCGCAGGACCTCCCGTCCCCCCCCCTTTATCGGTTACGCCGATGGTGCAAGTCGTTACTCCCGGAATCTAGCCTCGGCAGGTTGGGCCATTTTCACCCCCTTGCATGCCCTTGTTCTCTCAAACGGGGTCTGCATTGGTACTGCCACCAACAATCAGGCCGAATATGATGCAGTGCGTGGTCTCTTAGCCGATGCCCTCTTTCATCGCATCCTCCATCTGCATGTTCGTTTGGATTCCCTACTTCTTGTCATGCAACTAAATAGTGTTTATCGTGTGCATAACCCTGTGCTGTTTAGACGATATTTACGAGTGAAACTCTTGATACGTGAATTTGAAACCATAACTTTCAACCATGTACCTTGAGAACATAATCACTATGTAGATAGTATTGCAAACCATGTTCTAGATTGGCATTTATCACATGCATTTCATACAAGACAATAACATTCATAATCATTAAAAACGATGCATATCCATAATATGTGTCGCAAAACATGTGTTTAGAGTCCATCTACTCTGATACATATGACATGCCCATAGCATGTTATAAAAACTCAAAACTGGGGGCACCACCTGCCCCTACATACACACTAGGGGGCACCACATGCCCCACACCTACTCACTATCTGGCGGATCCTAAGCCAATGGCTCTGCCCCTGCAACCTGTATATCATGTATGCCTTGACCGGCCATCGCCATGTGCTGCATGACACCTCGCCATTCCGAGGGAAGACCAATGCATGCCTCCACGTACTGGTCGTCTAAGTCTTGCCACCCGCGCTCTGAAACTCTGGTCAACAACCTCTCACATCTACGACGGATGTCCTCCGTGGCGCGCCGCATCCCATCGCGCGTCGTTCGCCCACTCCGACCTCCCGGCAGCCTCGTAGGCTGCCGGGCGTCCCATATATCCGGCCGGTTTTACCAGAGCTATATTTGCATACCAAAAGTATATGAATCAGTACCATATCTACTATTCAATAACTTTAACATGCCCATACAAGAATAGTTACTTATCACTTACCATCGGGCCCCCATACTCGACCAGGCGGAAGTGGTAGGTCTGGATCCCCACAATAACTCATCCCAATGCGGTGGATAGTCGTCACTTATAACAAGATCCGATCCCAATGGGCAAAGAACTCGTGGGTCAAAACACTCTTCCGACCGCCCCTCCTCCTCCTCCCCGCACGCAGCTCGCCCCCACCGGCGCATCCTGGGCTCTCTCGGGCCCCCATCTGGGAGCTGTATACGAGGTCGTAAGGTCAGGATCTTCTCAAAGAAGAAGGCGCACAATAAAGTCCCATACGAACAGTCGTGGTTCACTTGCCGCTTGCAGAGTGACAACTGTCGTTTTAGCGACACCAGCATCATTTGGGCCCACCCATAGTAGGTCCCACTCAACACACTCTCCATAATCATCATCTGCCCCCCAATGATGTGATGGAGCGCGTGGTTGCCCAGGATACGCAGCACCGCTGCGGCCACTGCATGGGTCTCTAATCTCTCTAGATCCCCGATCGGTATCCGAGTCCCCTTGACTTGGAGACCCGGTCGACAATGTCGCTCCACAAACTCCATGATATGCCGCCCCCACGGTAACACTGGCTGTGTGTCTCCTACCATCCCCAGTGGCGGGAGACCCATCAGAAAATACACATCCTGAACTGTCAGTTTGATCCTGTGCCCCTGCACTACAAATACCTCATGCTCTGGATCCCAGTAACTGATAATCCGGGCCAACAAAGGCTCTCCCGCTCTCATCAAAGGGTTCTCCAAAAATTTTAGAACCCCAAACCTGGCCAACACACGACGGACACCCTGATCTGCTTGGATCTCTGCCCGTAATGTACCTAGGTCTCTCTCTCTCTAGTTAACCCGTATATCTGCCATATCTGGACCAAAACATCATCTTTGTCAGCATACAGATAGGGAATACCATAACCAAACACAAAAACCCAACTCTTAGCCATAAAACAGCACTAAAACCCCCTCATCTTCCAGGTCGCACTTTTCTGCCCAATTCTGGGACAGGTCGCAGTTTTTGACCTGAAACCTGCTTCCGAGGTCGCACTTTTTGGCCCAAAAAGTGCGACCCGTCCGTAGAGATGAAGGAGGGTCTGTTACTGAGATTTTGGGCCCTAAAATGAACTTTCAATCCATCAAAATGAAAGAGTAAGGTTAGGCCTCTTACCTGCCATTGACGGATCTCGATTCCAACGGTCGGTTTTTCCGCTACGCTCACCGCAAGATTTAGGGCCTTCTCTCCTCTCTACATTCACCACAACAACACTAGAAAATGAGTGAATTTGGAGGGAAACCTGCCTTATTAAAAGAGAACCCTTGTTTCTCCTTTCGCCTGCTGCGACCATACCGTAGCCCCGTTTGACAAACCGTCTGCACCGTTGGAAAGCTCTCACCGAGCCCTCAAATGGGTATTTGTTAGTTTTTTGTGATTTGATACTTCACCAGGACACATTTTGTCCAAGATGAGTCACTTCACCTCTCCTTAAAATCACATTTCTTCACTTGCAACACTTGTACTTGGAGCACGACTTTGCCTCCTTACTTGTCTTTGTTCGTGTTGATTTTCGTCATGAGTTACCATCTTGTACTCATGTTTTCATGGTCCCCCATTGGACCTTTACTGTGTGGCAGCACCATCGAGTCACCCTTGTTTAGCGCATCCAAGTGGAGTCATCATCACATTCATGGAGTCTATCCTGAGTCCCTTTGTACCCCGCTATAGTCCTCCATCCCTCATTGCTTGGTTTCTCTCTTGTGTCGCACATTATGGCCTTCAGTCCCACTGTCCCTTATCCCTGATGATATTGTGTCAGTCGCTGCCATGTCATTCCTGCCCTTTATGCTCTAGCAAGGGAATTCGTCCATTCGCTACTCAGTCCCCTCCATTCCACCATTATCATTGGTATTAGTCTGTCCATCGCTCTACTATTTTCTCTCGTGCCTTAGTTGAGGATCCCTTATTGCCTCACCTATGGCGGACCTCCTTCTGTCGACAAGCCTCCTTCATTCCACATTTTTGTCTAGAGGGCGAAATTTTGGTTCCAGCTTCCACTCTTGTTCGGTGCCTCGGATCAGGCAAAGGGATCTCTCATCACCCTTTGACTTGATTGTTTCTCCACTCCAACTCCTTTCAGCATGATCGAGATCCGTATGCTTGATGGTCCGGTGATGCAGCAGCAGCTATTGGTGATTCCCCGGTGTGTGTGAGATGTCTCAGCCCTCATGAGGGGGTGGCCCTGCAGGTAGCCCCCCACATGCCCGGATGACCTCTTCATCATAAATTTTGACAGCCCACATATTGATGAGCCTGGCCGCCCGCTGCGTTGCCTTTTTTGGTGATGTATCAGTCAGATTTTGTGAGTCCTTCCCCGCTTATAGGGGGCATTTGGGTTGTATTTGTATCTCATGTACTCAGATATTATTGTATAAGTCCTGGCTGTTATCCCAGGCACAGCATGTATGTGGGATTCCTCATTGTATTCTTATCTGGCTCATGTTTATGTCGGTTGTACTTTATGGTTCGGTCCCTTGTTTACTGGACACACTATTCTTTTGTACTTTGTCTCGGCGGGCATAGGTATGCCTCCCCTGCCGCCTTTAGCACAGGTACCCTCTCATAAAAAGAGACTTGTTGCACCTGTAAGTCTCGTCTCCTCAGGGTCTAGTTCTTCAACACATTAGTCTACCTTACATTTCTCTCTCTGACTTCCCTTTTGATGTCTGGTGATTGAGTTCTTACAACGTACTTCGGTCATACGATTTTCTCCTAACACTCGCACGCCGGGGGGCAATCTGTTACACCATTTTTTGGTCATCTAACCTACTATCATTAGATGGACCCAAGTACACCATGTAAGACCAATTTTACCCTAAGTAAAATTGCTCTCACTATGTAAAATAACTTAATAAACCACATTTATTAGGTTTTTTATGGTCTAAACAGGAAACCCCAAAAGGAAATATTAAACAAACCTATATTTGTTTGATTTTCCTCATGGAATAATTAATTAAACCATAATTTAATTATTATTCCTAATTATGTTTAACCCAAAACAAAGAAATTAATTAGATAAACCTTTATTTATCTTATTATTTTCTAGGAATAATTATTTAAATCTTATTTAGATAATATTCCTTGTTAAATATGACCAAATCACCCAAAAATAATTAAATAAATCATTATTTATTTGATTATCATTAAACCACTTCCTTAAAATGATAAATAAATCATTTATTTATTTATTATTTACAAATAAAGGGATTTGACCCAAGTCAAATACCTTTTCCCTCCAACAAATATAATAAAATATTCCATAAAGGTGGATCTAGATTTGGTTAACATTATTTTAATCATACACCAAGATCTAGAATGACCCAATATTTTGTTATAAATAGGAGGGTTTTTCCTACCATTCTTCACCTTTTGTTGCCTATTAGATCACTCTGGATCTATACACTTGGTCACATTCTACATTATTTGCTGTGTGAGCTCCCTTTGAGTTCTATCTTTGTCTGGGTTTTCTACACCAACAGGAGAGAGAAATGCTAGATCTGAAGTGCTGAGGACTTCCAAGATCCCATCCCATTGAGGAGAATTGGAAACATCTTCTTGTTTTCCTCCCAGGTGCCCTTAATACAAAAAATTCTTTCAAAAATTGTTCTTGTCTTGTCTATTGGATATATGGAGCGAACCCTTCTTTTTACTGCTTAATGTCTTTCTATGCATAGATCTGGTTTTTTGCAGCTCTTGTCTTGATCAACTAATTGCAGATCTGAAGATATTGGCAGCCACTTTTGATGTTAGGGCTATTAGTTATGCGTAGCTAAAGTGGTATTTTTTCGTACACATCGACAAAGGATTCATACTAACACTTACCATCCAAAAATTCCCTTTCATACATGACAGCCATGCTTAATTGTACATAAAGTGTCCCAAGGGAGAGGATTTAAAATAGTGGTGCCTAGTATAAAATATTAAAATGACTTGTATATATATAATCCTATTTTGAGTTTTTCTATCCAATGGGACTTTTACTTCCTTATGTTTTTTTGGGTAAGGTGAGACCTTACAAGGAGATTATTGATTTACCTCCACATAGAGAAGTGGATTATTGGTTTCCATTGAACTCTTACCTCAGTGATGAAAGGCCAATTATGAGCCTCCTTAAAACCCCACAGTCCGAAGACTATCTTCAAACGATGATTCCTTCAAGCCTATTAACAATATCCTCTCACGAGATAACGATCCGTTTTATATAAAAAGTGGGATGATTTGAAGCATGTGGCTCAACCCTTTTAAATATAATCAGAGTTAAGATCTTTTCCAAATAGCCTAGGAGTAAATACCTCTCTCTCTCTCTCTCTCTCTCTCTCTCTCTCTCTCTTTGTATATATATATATATATATATATATGCCTTAATATTTCTACCTACTCTCCCCATCAACGCTTCAGGCCCACTCTTTGAAGATCTTGACACAATGTAGAGGGCCTTCACAACATGTCCGTGAGGATAAAAGTGTGAAGCAAGACCCACATCTGAATGCTCCTCCTTTTAATGACTCCAACATAGTATAGTTACCCCACTTGATGGGAAAAACCTTTATGGAAACTGCTAGGGTAGAACCTCTGGGTGGGACCCACAATTCCATGTGAGCTCGATCCTTATTATTCATTGGTTCATACACCAGGTTAGTGCTTAGTCACCCCACTTATTCCTTCGCCATTATTTTCTCATGGTTCAAGATGAAAAATCCAGGCCCACACAGTCAAGAATTCATTTTTTTTTGTTCTGAAATAAATCATCTAGTTGTATTTTCTCATTTTGTCTATTGGTGTTCTCAATCCCGTCTCCCGATACTATCAATTAACAGACATCTTAAAAGAGAAAAAAATTACTAAGTGTTGTTTACCCCTTTTATATTCGATTCTTGCTTGGTATTCATCCCTCGTGACTCTTCTCTCGTTCCAATCTATCCCTCTGCACTCTTAAGGCGCCTCTTCTTTACTAACGCCCCACAGCTCTCTTCAGTATGTCTCTCTTCTCCTATAGACATGGATTTGTAATTTCAACTCTATGTTATGACTCTTAAATCTCGGCTCTACACTTTCACTCCTTCATTGCACACTCTAATTCCCTAAAACCAACTATATATATATATATATATATATATATATATATATATATATATATATATATATATATATACACACACACACACACACACACATATATATAGTTTTCCAAGTCAATGAGATTCTAAAGTGAGAATGTCCAACTAAACCATCCATGCTACTGGAGTTACCTTCCTCACATGAAGAATAAAAACATAAGAGATTAGAGGAAGAAATAAAGAGACAATAAAAAGAAGAAGAAAGATGGATAACAAAAGAAAGCAGAAGAAGAACAAGAGAAAAACTAGCTACCGGAAGAAGAGACTAAGAAATTGTAGGAAAATGAACTTTCTCAAGAAATTGAATATATGATAGTAATCTAAGATATGGAGGTAGAAAACGAGCAGTAAAAAAAAGATGTTGATCTCACACCTTCCACGCAGCAAATCAATACTGAGTCTCCCCCTTGCCCTACAACAAAGGAAGCTCCAAGTGAAGAAGAGGAAATTTTTCCTCTTGATGATGCTTCTGTCATTGATACATACAATATAACTTATGTTGAGTTTTAAAAGAATATTGTACAAGCTAGAAAGAAACATTTCCTAGATGATATCACATCTCCTTCATTTATCATAAATTGGGTGATTGTGACAGACACATGGAGGAATCAAGAAGCAATTTTTGCATCCAACTTTGCCTTCGCAAGTGCTTCCAAGTCAAACACAGAGTATCTCATGTTTGAGAATAAAGAAATGGAAAATAACTTATATGCTGCAAGAAAATAAGTTGAACAACTTCGAGTAGATGTATAGAAATAAAATCTCGCCTACGTCTATCTTGAAGAAATTAAGGCAACCATACTTAGAGAATTATCGACATTAGGGGGAACTATGAGAAGCGTCTATGAGGAGCTTCTCACAATGCATAAATAAATTTTCCGCTTGCACGACATGTAGCAGAAGTGAAAAGATAATGCTAAAGCCCTCAAGGTTGTTCATGCAACCATAAATATCATGCATGAGTGGTTAATGTAGTACAAAGGGGCATGTTTAGAGTTGGTGAAGAAGAAAATACAGCGTATTGAGTTGGAGAAAGCATACGTGTGGATTATCACCTAAAGTAATAAATATGTGGGCTCATTTATCACCAACTTTTAGGCCTCATATGCACAGTTATAAAACAACGTGGATTTAATGGTGAAGTCACATAAGATACCTTTATTTGGCTCACTCATCGAAGATAAATGCAGGAATTAGATCAAATATGAGGTAACTACTTGGACCAACTCAGACATGTTGTTATTAAGGGAGATATTGAGGTGAAAAAAAATCATATGCAGAGTTATATTGGTGGTTATGTCTAAATCAATACCATGTTGCTCCTGTTGAAGAAGTAAAATCAAATTGGCTCTAAGGTAGTTTTCCCATGTGCATGTGCACACATACATTTGTATTTAGTCCTTGCATTCACCTTCACTTCTTTTCATTTCTTGTTCTTACTTCTTATATTATGTCACCATGGATTCATGGCCTACAATTTTCTCCATTATTCTAGTCTCCTTGATAATGGTTTCAGCGAAAGACATGAATCCCTAGCAAAATGACAAGAACATCGTTGAATTTATCAAGTTGTCGTGCAAGGTGTGTTGAGATTCAACAATATGATGAGCTTAGTTAAAAGAGTTTCCTTCACTAAGTGGGCCAGCAGTCTATTTTAGGCGCAAGTCTATTTTTAGACTATGTCTATTTTTAGACATGTCAATCATATTTCATAAGTTGCAGGATGTTATTTTTGGATGGTTGATCAAGTTGGAAAAATATATGAAATTATATTTTTAGAATATTGGGAGAAGTCTATTTATAGATCGTCAATCTAAAAATAGATGCATGTCGATTATTATTAGCTCTTAATAATAATCAGACTCTAAACAACAAATTATTCTCTTCGAGCACTTCAGTTCAGTGCACAGATGTGGCACAACAGCTGACAGAAGGAATTACGCTATTCCTAAGGGTTTACTGGAGCTATTTCTTGGAGGACTCAGTTAGAACTCAAGTGGCAAAGTTATGACACAGTTGGAAGAAGTAGCTATGCACTTGTATTTAGTTTAACTCAGTTAGACTCAGTTGAGCTAGTTGTATCTAGTCTAACTGATTGATACACTAGTGAGAGTGGAGTGAATTAATTAGTTAATTAATTGACAAATAATAAATAATTAATCAACTGAACAATACATCAGTTAACTACAGTGCATGGCAGTTTCAGTGGAGACCAGTGGAGAGATAGGTGAAAGGGCAAGATAGGCTATCTGTTTTTACTATGAGTGATGTGTTGATTGCATCCAACACACAGTGGAGATGCCAATGAGGATTGCTCAGTCAATCCAAGAGTAATTCAAATTCATTCAGAGCTATTCTTTAGCAGAGATTGCGCAGTGGAGGCAGGCTAGCAGGTGGCATAGATTGGTGCATGCATTTGCAATATTGGGCCTAATTAGTGTATGACGATTGTACTGTACTGAGATCTTCTGATAAGCTTTGTATGTTTGTATGATATTTTCATAAGATATCCATGTTACATAATATATAGTTGGGGTTTTCAGCTTCAGGCTTTCTCAGTTAAAAACTCTGTTATGTGCAATTGATAATTTTTGTTTATACTTCACATGTGTGTGAAATTAATTTTTCCACAAAAGATTGACAGGTGGAATAGATTCAGTATCTTGCATAAAGTTAAATAGTGTGAGATTAGGTGGATCTTGGACATACACATGCTTAGTGCATAAAATTTCTACAAGGTGACCCGGTATCTATAGCTTTGCGTTACATCGATTTCTTCATACACGGGATCTATGAAACCCACGGTGAGCGACCTGGTGAAGGTGACCATAAACGTGAGCCTCGTTAATGCCTGCATGGTTTATGTTTATGCAAGCGACTTGGAAAATAAAAGCACCATAATGATGTGTGAAACAGAAAGAGTGGCATTGCACGATTATATTCATAATTTCGATCACACCATTGAGGAGATTCAGAAATCTGTAACGGATATGGAGCAATTGAAGTGTAGTAACTTCAACCATCAAATGAATGACATGTAGACATTTATGAGTACCACCCTCACCAACCAAGATTCCTACCTCAACGGATTTCAGGATGTGAAGGCAGCAGGGAATATTAGTGCGACAGTAAAGGTCTGCGTGCAGAATGAGTCAAAGTTGATTAGTAGCACTCTAGCTCTCCTTAACGGGTTCTCTCTTAATGAATTCGCTAACACCAGAGTTGATAATGGTATTAATGTGTGAATTCCAAATGTTGAATTTTAAATCCAACTGTAAGAAGGCATAAAACAAGAAAATACAGAGAGAGGACCAACTGTGGACGATATTGGTAACCTATTTTTTCTTGGAGGACATCGTGATAATTTCCATGTAGGAGGTGAAGTGTGACACCTTGATGGAAAAAGGTGACTACTATCCTGGCGGTTATGGAGCTCAAGGGTTTGGAAAGCTAGGAGCATGATTGTGGAGCCCGAGACTTGTGTGCAGAGACATACTTCTACCACAGATGATGGGAAGTCCTCCTAGCCCGTGTTCATTGTAGGAGATTGAAATCTTATAGTAATAGGTGGCATCCCTTCGTTCCCTATGTTGGTGTTAATTGTCTCAACAAATAAAGAACATAGTGGGTTGAAGTCCTTGAGTACCTGGGGAGCAACAGTGGGTAGATTGAGAGTTGTTCACAAGTGGATCTATGAACAACTCGAGAGGAGTCACTATGTGTTGCACCCTTGATGGATGAAGGGAAAACTAGAGAGCACATTAGATCGTCGAGGTTCAATGGACAGATGGACTTGTAAAATTGGTAGAGGTAGGAGTTGCAGATCGGGAGTTGAAGGAACAGAAAGGTATAGGCTATGAATAAGAGGGTTGAGATATTTCGCTACAGCCACATGCTTATATTATCTTGTTTTGTATCTAGTACTAGTGGATATATGAGGGTCATTATGCCTAGAAGAGGAGCCCTATATTGTTGTATTATATGTTGTTAATATAAAAATTTGGGTTGAAAAATTAAAAAGTTGTCTATATTCTGTGCATGTGTGATTTACTGTTGTTTATATTCTGTTGTGTTGAGTGGTTCTCGTTGAGACTCTTGTTTTGGTGGCGTCAAATATTTTAAGACTCTAACTTAGACCTAAGGTCATGGAAAATAAACAGAACCCTAGCCACCTCAACCCACTAGATCATGCCTCTTCATCAATGGGGTTAAGGATCCTCTTCCATTTCCCTGAATATGGATCATTTCCTTCTATAGGTGTTCATTTTTTCACATGGTTTTTTTTTTACACTGCCAAGTTCATCTCTGTCCATGGGATTCACTTGGGTTATTGTTATCCAACCTTCAAGTTGTCACTAATTATGCCTTGTTTTGGCTGCAAGTTCATTGGTGCTTTGTGGGGTCAACGTTAGTCTCATTTGGAATTTGTGGCCTATTTTTATTGTGTGGGGTTTATGCTTATTATCGTCTTATTTTACGTGGGTGTTGGTATAGGGGTTCCTTTTTAGGTCATCTCTAAGCCCTTTGGCTCCATTTCTTGTTTCCATTATGGGTGTGATGGTGTGGCTATTCAAGGAAATATGTTCCTTTTTCATGGGCCTTTCACCCATTCTTCATTCATATTTTCTATTGGAGTTTGCACACCTAGTTTGTAATGCTTGGCTTCCCTTTATTGAGCTTTATCTAGTGCTCCCCTCAAGGTTCCTTGACGGGCCTGCATACCTTGTTTCTAGTTCTTTTTTATATTTTTTGTTGCCTAGGTCTTATTGTCCCTAGGTTTTTCATATTTTTTTGAATGTAAAACATCATTCTGGTCTTAATAAGGGAATTATTTCTAGAATGTGCTTACCCGTATAAAAAATGTAATTTTTCTCTTCTTTAATGAAAAACATTACACACTTTTTTTTATATGGGGAAAAAACGACAATTTTATTTACTTTAAAATTATAACATTAATAGGGATGGCATGAGAAAGAGGGTAATCCATTTTTCAGGAGAACAGAAAAAATATAACTTTTCTTGGGGCTTAGGATTGGAACTAGTAATCAAGCTAAGTTCTGAGTGCTTTGTGCTTTGGAAAGATCTCCACATTTTTTAAGGGACAAAGGAATAAAAAATTTGAGGATCCTCGGACACTCAATGTTAGTAATAATACAAATATGTAAGTCGATAACAAGAAGCTCATCCTTTATCCCCTAATTTTACATCAAATTACTCTGTTAGCATCAAAACTTGAGGAAGTCACTCTCCACCACATCCTCTGAACTCGCAAAGATAAGGAAGATATCCTAGAGAATCGGTGCTCCCAACTAGAAGAAGGTGTTATTGAGCTCCAGGATGGAGCAAGGTTAATTGTGCCATTCTTGTAATCAGTTATAATAAATGAAATGTTTTGGTAGATTGATTAAATTAAACTCTTTGTTAGTCGAATTAAGGAGAATAAACAAAAGCTGCTTGTTGGAACCATCTCACCATTGGATAGATGATGAAGGAGGATAGATGTGAGTCCGGTCTATCCAAAACATGTTTCATAACATGCATGGCGACATCCACACTTTAAGTATTAGTGAAGAATGGGGAGTTATTTTAAATACTCAGTGGTTTTCTCGGTTGAAATCGATGTGGGAATTGCATTCATTTAAGAAGTGTCTCATTAGTGCCTTTATGTGATCCCCTCACATGAGGACTCGATAATTGGTCTGGGATAATTCTATGATGCTTGACTTGTAAGAGGATTTATTGCTTGCAATTTCAGATATTCCTTCTCTATATGAGCAAGATTTATTAAATAAGGGACGTCATGACACTTTTGAGCATGCCAGGTTTTTATTTTGTTTGAATTCTCTTTTAAGGAATTTTTCCTTGATGGTGATGGAGAATCGTGAACCTCTCAGGGATTTCGATCGCTTGAAGAGAGCAGTAGGGAAGCTATTTAAAAATATGATAGGAATGTATGAATTGTTGGGAAGGAGAGTAGATTTTATGGTGAAGGAGCAGGATTGTCATGCAAATATGGTAGATCATAAACTTGATTAGATGATATGATGCACTCTGATATCGAAGAAAGTATCATCTGTATGGAGAGATGGATTATGCTTGTAAATAATAGACAACGAGAGTCGACATGGATCTCAAAAGATGAAAGAAAACATGGTTACCTGGAACCAATATTGTCATTGTGGGACATGGATGTTGTAGGAGTGGAGGAAGACGATGTAGAATCTCATTGAGAGCAGGTGCCACCTGAGAAAATGTCAAACCCTAACCCCTCTTTGGAGAATTAGATAATAATATGGTATTTTTTTGCAGATATGAACAACTTTTGTGAAATTTTGTAGAATATATAGATATTTTCAATGTAATATTGTAAAAGAGGAGTTTGTGACACTATGAAAAATAAGCTTTGGTTGTATTGGAAATTTGAAGTTGTTGATGTAAGAGATGAATGTAAATGAAGATGGCCATGAAAAATAGTCTTTTAAATATAATATAATAGCCACTTTGTTAAAAAAAAAATTACTAACTTTAATAAAAAAAATCTAACAAATTTTATAATTATATTTAAATTATAAAATAACAAAATCTTGGCTAGAGAGTTCCTCTTGATGTAACTAGCCTAGATCCATTTTAGAACCATTTTAACTCTAAACTAAGTTTACATCTCAAGAGAGTGAATCTCTTTCGGCCCTTGGTAGATCTAGAGCTAAGATGCATCTAGGATGGTTTAATTTCCCCACTGACATATGTCATATTCCACATGAATACCATGGGTCAATACCATGTGCCAATAACATGAGGCAATACCATGGGCCAATACCATGTGCCAATACTATGAGGCAATACCATGGGTTAATACTTCTACTTATAGCATAAATAGTTGTGGGAAGTGGTAAGTATATTTATTTACATCTTGTTACAATCATTTTTTTTATACAAATACTTGCTGAAATAACAACAATTACAAAATAGTTCTTGGACTAATCATATTCTCCATAAATAATTCTAAATATTGATAAATAATAATAAAATTAAATCCATATTGTTAAACAAATTGCAAAATATTTGGTTCAAAACAAAGTAATACATCAAATGAGTAATGCCATGACTATTACAAGTATAATTAGCTCAACAATTTATGAATCAATTAGAGTTGTAAATATTTCAAAAAAAAATCAAGTTTGCTGAATCAATATATACAACCAAAAATCCATTTAAAAAAACTAAAAATAAAATAAAATACATCCAAAACATTTGGCCAAATTTCGACTAGGAACTCCAAACCTAGCATATTTACCGAACGCCTATTGTAAAATAAAAAACAACATTGAAATGAATTTTTGTTCTACATTTTCATGCTCCTCCAATATTTACGAGGGCCTCATTAGATCTCACTATTTATTCTCAAACCAATTGTCGGGAATGAAAAGTGTGAACAAATGAGATAGACCACGAAATTCGGTCATCCAGCTAGACACCGAACTGGAATGGTTAATTGACAATATCCAGAGGCGCGAATTGGAATGGTTCATTTATTGTTATATTTTGTATTTTGTAGCTAGAAAGGACTTTGGAAAAATTGGATAACGTCACTTCAAGACAGCATGGAGAGCCCAGATTAGGGGACGAGTTGTTATAGGAGAGTGTGGATTATATTCAGGATAGTTTTGTGGTCAAAATAGGTTCGTTGAGGGTTGTTTCCAAGGGTCAGATTGTAGGGCTTGTAGGCTAAGGAGCCAAGCATCAAAACATGGTTGTTTAAAAGTTGTGTAGGTCGTCTTCTAGGATGTAGGACATAGCTAGCATCTAAGGATGTTTCAAGGGCTGCATTAGGGTTAAAAAATACTCCTTTCGTCAACATGGATGTGGAGGGGCCTATCCTTGGAGGACCGAAACCATTAAAGGCTTATTTTTTGACAACGTGGAAGGTTAAGGGTTTAAGTCTGCGCTCTAAGTAGAGTTGTAGGAGCAACAAGCAAGCGTTGAGGAAAATAAGGCTTTGTGGAGGATTGTTGGGTCAAGGGTTGATTGTGATTGGATCATGAATTGCTGCCTATTGGTTCCATGTGGATGATCTTCCAAGGAAGAGAAGGATCTTCCTAGGAGAAGAACCAATAGTGTAGTATTGGGTCAAAGTGTTGACTATTATGTGGATTAGTTTGATGGGCAGCTTGAGGAGGCCTTAGGAGTTGGTTGAAGGAGCCCACGTGGATTTTTGGAAGTCTCACTAAACAACAAGGTGACATCAGGCACACCATATCAGAAGGAAAGAGGACAACAATAAGGTGTGTTGCAAATGGACCAATGTATGATCGATTTATGGTGTCCAAGGTGTGGACATATTTATGTGCCCAGATTTTTACAATAGCTCCTCTATTGCAGAAGAAAAGGGTAGATTGGTGGATTCTATGGGTAGCCATGTGAAAGGGTCTCCCAAATGTGGGGATTCCCTAGCTAGGATAATATGCTATAGTATGGAATTGGTCTCTTGTGGATTTTTGGACGATAGCATGAGAGAGGACAAAGTGTGGATGAGATTGGGTTGTTATGGTCTGCTGGAGGAAAATGTGATAGTGTCCATGTAGGAGCTGAAATGCAACACTTTGATGGAAAAAGGTGACTACTAGCCTCGCAGTTGTGGAGCTCAAGGTTTTGGCCAACCAACAACAGGATTGTGGAGCTTGAGACTTGTGTATGGAGAAGGAATTCTACCTCATATGATGGGCAGTCCTCCTAGCCCATGTTCATTGTAGGAGATGGACATCTTAGAGTCATAGGTGGAAGCCCTCCTTGCCCTATGTTGGTCTTAATCTTTGCAGCACAGGAAGACCATAGTGGGTTGAAGTCCCTGAGTAGCTGAGAAGAAGCAGTGGGAAGATTAAGAGTTTTTCACAAGTGAAGATGTGAACAACACGATAAGAGACTCGATGGGTTTTTCTCTTGATGGAAGAAGGGACAAATAGAGGGAAGATTGGATGTCAAGGTTTAGTGGCTAGATGAACTTTGAGCATTGATAGAGGTAGGAGTTGCAGATCAGGAGCCACTGGGCAGGTACAGGGTATGACTGAGAGGGCTAAGAGATTGCACTACAACTAGATGGTTAGAGTATATTTTTTATATTTGATACTGGTGGATGTATGAGGGTGATTATCCGTAGTACGCGAGCCCTAGACTATTCCTTTATATATTGTTAATATAACGAAGTTGGGTTGAAAACTTAAAAAGTTGTCTATATTCTATGCATGTGTGATTTATTGTTGTTTATATTCCGTGTGCAAAGTAGTTTTGGTTGAGAATATTGGATTGGTAGCATCAGTGATATTAAAACTCTCACCTAGACCCAAGGTCGTGGAAAATCAACATGCTATTAGAGGGTATCTGAACTACTTTTAAAGTGAGGGAATCAGAGTGTGCACAACAAAGCAGCTCGGAGGGAGTTTTTGGTGTCTAGATCGTGGAGCTGAGGGTTTAGCTAAAGACATGAAGATGTGGTCTTAATAGGTTACATGTTGAGGTGGGTTGGGAGTTCTGGTGGATTTGCAGTGAGTCTGGTGAACAACATTTTTTTGTAGGGAATATTGATGATCATGGACTTCCATTGATTTGTCGTGGATGGTTGGGACAACTCGATGGTTTCTTTCACATGGACGAGATCAAGTTGATCGAGATGGCTTCATGTGATGGACTATATGTTTAGATCATGATTGTCGTTAGACAAAAAACCGCAGGCGTTAGTCTTTGCTACAATCGCCAGAGTTAGGATCCACGAGAGGCGGTTAGTCCATGTTGTGAAAAACACGGTGAGTGTTGAACCCAATTTCCAACAATCTCCCCCCAATGCGAGCCAAGTGAGTTTCAAACTCAAGACCTGTTGCTCTGATACCACTTGTTGGGATCATGATTGTCATTAGACCAAAACCCGTAGGCGTTAGTCTCCGCTACAATCGCCAGAGTTAGGATCCACGAGAGGCGGTTAGTACATGTCGTGAAACACATGGAGAGTGTTGAACCCAATTTCCAACATTATATAATGGCAAGCTAGAGTCTTCATCAAATAGTGGCATTGCATATCTGAGATTGGTGGGATTTTCACTAGTTGTATTTGATCTAGGAGGATGAGTGCTTGAAATACTAAGCCTTTTGAGATCATGTAGGCTCAAAGGCAGTCTAGCCTTAGAGGGGGCATCCCTATGGAGGTTTTGGATCTTCAGGTTTATATATGATGAGGCAGAGTCACTACCGAGATTGTCAAATTAATTTACAAGGTATGTTGTAGTGATGAACGACAGATGGGTTACTGTCATCATCAGAGATGATGATGGTTACTTCCTAGCCTTTAAAGTACCTCCCTCGCTAAGAGGGAGTGTTGATTTTTGTGTAGCTTGGGATGTATTCCAAGCCCTAGTGATCGTGGTTTTGAGATCAAACAGTCACAAATGGTCTTGTGGGCCTAAGATCTAAGCTTGGGGGTTTTGTACCCATCATGATTTAGGCTGAAACAATGATGGATTTATGACACATGATGGATGAGGATGATAGTGCTCAGCAAGACAATTTTAACTCAACAAGAATCATCTGATTTCGAGTTGTTGTTAGAGAGAAATGAATTTTTGAAGTTGACTAATTAATTATTGGTTGTCAAGTCATGTAGGCTTGATGTAAATGATTCCAATAGAAGGGAAAGTTTGATGAGCAGGAAGAAAGCGTGGAGATTTTTTTTTTTTTTATGGAGCAGTGTTGGGTCAAGGGTTAATTGTGATTGGATCATGCCTTGCAGCCTATTGGTACCATGTGGATGATCTTCCAAGGAGGATAAGGATCTTCCTAGGAGCAGAACCAACAGTGTAGTATTGGGTTAAGTTTTTGACTATTGCATGGATCAGTTTGATGGGAAGCTTCAGGATACCTTAGTAGTTGGTTGGAGGAGCCCACATGATTTTTGGGAGGCCTACGAAGCATCCAAGGGGAGAGCAGGCACATCAAATCGGAAGGAAATATGTCATGAAAAAGGTGTGTTGTATATGGACCCATGTATTTTGGATTGATGGTGCCCTAGGAAAGGACATATTAATGTGCACAATATTGTGCGATAACTCCTTTATTATAGAAGTAAATGGAAGATACGTGGAGTCTATGGGAAGCCATGTGTAAGGCTATCCAAGGTGTGGAGATGCCCTAACTAGGATCAGATGCTACAGTGTGGACTTGGTCTCTCGTGGATTGTTGGACGACAGCATGAGAGAGAATCAAATGTGGACGAGATTGGTAACTTATGTTTTTTTGGAGGAAATCATGATAATTTACATGTAGGAGGAGAAGTGAGACACCTTCATGGAAAAAGGTGACTGCTATCTTGGCAGTTGTAGAGCTAAGGGGGTTGGAAAACTGGGAACATGATTATGGAGCCCGAGACTTGTGTGCCGAGAAGGACTTCTACCATAGATGATGGGCAGTCCTCCTAGCCCATGTTCATTGTAGGAGATGGAAATTTTACAGTCATAGGTGGCATCCCTTCATTCCTCATGTTGGTGTTCATTGTTGCAGCAAAGGAAGAACATAGTGGGTTGAAGTCCCTGAGTCACTGAGGAGAAGTAGTGGGTAGATTGACAGTTGTTCACAAGTGGAGCTATGAACAACTCGATAGGAGTCTCAAGGTGTTGCACCCTTGATGGACGACAGGAAAACTAGAGAGAAGATTGGATCATCGAAGTTCAATGGATAGATGGACTTGTAGCATTGATAGAGGTAGGAGCTGCAGATAAAGAGCTAAAGGACCAGAAAGGTATAGGGAATGAACAAGAGGGCTGAAATATTGCACTACAATGACATGCTTAGAGTGTCTTGTTTTGTATCTAATACTAGTGGATATATGAGGGTCGTTATCCCTGGAACGAGAGCCCTATACTATTGTATTATATGTTGTTAATATAACAATGTTGGGTTTAACTATTAAAAGGTTGTCTATATTTTGTGCATGTGTGATTTACTGATGTTTATATTCCACTATGTAGAGTGGTTCTCCTTGAGACTCTTGGTTTGGTGGCATCAATGATTTTAAGACTCTAACTTAGACCCAAGGTCATGGAAAATAAAAATAACACTAGCTGCCTCAACCCATTAGTTCATGCCTCCTCATTGATGGGGCTAAGGATTCTCTTCCATTTCCATGAATGGATTGTTTCCTTATATAGGTGTTCATTTTTACAAGGGGTGTTTGTTGTTACACCGCCAAGTTCATCTCTGTGCACGGGAATCACTTGGGTTGTTGTTATCCAACCTTCAATTTGTCACTAATTATGCATTGTTTTTGGTTACGGGTTCATTGGTTCTTTGTGGGGTCAACTTCAGTCTCATTTTGGATTTGTGGACTCTTTTTTTTTTGTGGGGTTTATTCTTATTGTTGTCATATTATACATGGGTGTTGGTATAGAAGTTTATCTTTAGGTCTTCTTTGAGCCCTCTGGCTCTATTTTTTGTTTCCATTCTGGGTATGATGGTGTGGGTATTCAAGGCAATATGGTCCTTTTCCATTGGCCTTTCACCCATTCTTCATTCATATTTTCTGTTGAGGTTTTCAAACCAAATTTTTAATGTTTGGCTTCCCTTTTTTGAGCTTTATCTGGTGCTCCCCTCAAGGTTCCTCGACAGGCCTACGTACCTCATTTCTAGTTCTTTTTTATATTTTTTGTGAACTAGGTCTTATTGTCCCTAGGGTTTTCATATTTTTTTTGAATGTAAAGAATCATTATTGGTCTTAATAAGGGAAGTATTTCTGGAATGTGCTTACCCATATACAAAATATATTTTTTTTCTTCCTTAACGAAAAAAATGATAATTTTATTTACTTTAAAATTATAACATTGATAGGGATGACATGAGCAAGAGGGTAATCCATTTTCCCGAAGAACGAAAAGAATATAAATCTTCTTGCGGCTTATGATTTGAAAAATATTAATCAAGCTTAGTTATGAGTGCTTTGGAAAGATCTCCGCCTTTTTAAGGGAAAAAGGAATAAAAAATTTGAGGATCCTGGGACACTCAATGTTAGTAATAATACAAATATATAATTCGATAACAATAAGCTCATCATTTCTCCCCTAATTTTCCATCAAATTACTTTGTTGGCGTCAAAAATTGAGGAAGTAACTCTCCACCACATCCTCTGAACTCGCAAGGAGAAGGAAGATATCCTAGAAAATTGGTGTTCCCAACTAGAAGAAGGTGTTATTGAGCTCTAGGATGGATCAAGGCTAATCGTGCCAATATTGTAATCAACTATAATAAATGAAATATTTTGGTAGATTGATTAAATTAAACTGTTTGTTAGTCGAATTAAGGAGAATAAACACAAGCTCCTAGTTAGAATGATCTCACTATAGGATGGATGATGAAAGAGGACAGATGTGAGTCCAATCTATCCAAAACACGTTTAAAAACATGCATGGTGACACCCAAAATTTAAGTATTAGTGAAGAAGGGGGAGTTGTTTTAAATACTCAGTGGTCTTCTCGGTTTCAATCAATGTGGGAATTTTATTCATTCGAGGAGTGTCTCATTAATGCCTTTATGTGACCCCCTTTAATGAGGACTCGATAATTGGTCGGGGATAGTTCTATGATGCTTGACTTATAAGAGGATTTAGTTCTTGCAATTTTGGATATTCCTTCTCGATATGAGCAAGATCTATTAAAAAAGGAAAGTCATGATACTTTTGAGCATGTTTGTTTTTTATTTGGTTTGAATTCTCTTTTAAGGAATTTTTCCTTGATGGTGATGGAGAATCGTGAATCTCTTAGGGATTTTGATCACTAGAAGAAAGTAGTAGGGAAGCTATTTATAAATATGATATGAATGTATGAATTGTTGGGAAGGAGACTGGATTTTATGGAGGAGCAGGATTGTTGTGCAAATGTGGTAGATCATACAATTGATTAGATGCACTCTCATATCGAAGAAATTATAATCTATATGGAGACATGGATTCTGTTTCTAAAGACTAGACAACAAGAGTCGACATGGATCTCAGAGGATGAAAGACGCATGGTTATCTAGAACCAATATCATCATTGTAGGACGTGGATGTTGTAGGAACGGAGGGAGACGATGTAGAAGCTCATGGAGAGCAGGTGCCACCTGAGAAAACGTCAAACCTTGGCCCCTCTTTGGAAAATTAGACAATAATATGGCATGTCTTGCATATATGAACAACTTATAGAAATTTTCAGTGTAATATTGTAAAAGAGGAAGCTTGTGACACTAGGAAAAATAAGCTTTGGTTGTATTGGAATTTTTAAGTTGTTGATGTAAGAGATGAATGTAAATGGAGGTGGCCATGAAAACTAGTATTTTAAATATAATATAATAGCCACTTTGTTTTTAAAAAAAATACAAAATTTATTAAAAAAAATCTAACGAAATTTATAATTATATTTAAATAATATATATATATATATATACACACTTTAAAAACATATAAATAATATTACTTTAATTATTAATTAAATAACTAATTAAAATTATAAAATGTATTCATCAAAATATTATATACATATAGAGTAGTAATATATATAAGCAACCTAGATTCATCATAACTCTACATCTACCAAGCTATGAGAGGGATCAAATGTCTTTTGAGATGCAAACTCCTTTTAGAGTGAAAAGAGTTTTGATCTCATTGGTGCGTGGTAGATCTGGAGTTAACATGGATCTAGGTTAGTTAAATTATTAGCCTTTAAATAGGCCACATTAGAGAAAAGCTCCATGGGAAAATACCATGAGTTGGAGAATTTTATTTATTTTTAAAATATTATTTCTAATTTATTTTATATTGTTTTATTTTGACTAAGTCAAAATGTTAAACATTACAACAACTCTAGCATACTCGGTTGGAGAGTTCCTCTTGATGCAACTAGCCTAGATCCATTTTGACTCTCGAGTCGGTTGGAGAGTTCCTATCCATTTTGACTCTCTATCTTCCAAGCATAGGATCTAATCTCTTTTCACTCTAAAATAAGCTTCCATCTCAAGAGAGTTGATCTCTTTCGGTGCTTTGGTAGATCTAGAGTTAAGAAGCATCTAGGCTGGTTTAATTTCCCCAATAACATATGTCATATTCCATATGAATACCATGGGTCAATACCATGTGCCAATACCATGGGTCAATACTTCTACCTATAACATAAATAATGGTGGGAAGTGGTAATTGTATTTATTTACATCTTGTTAAAATCATTTTTTTATACAAATACTTGCTTAAATTATGGTATGGTAGGTAGTAAGTGGTGGTTAACACGTTATTCAAGAGTATGAGCTATTTTCAAGGATTTTAGTTTTTGATAGTTTAAAAATATAAAAATATCTAAAATCATGGCATAAATACTGCAACTGGATCCAAAAGTTATGGCATAAAAACATAAGGAAGTTATCCACATAGAATTATGTTGTGCAAAGGCTCTAAAAACAATAATTACAAAATAATTCTTGAACTAATCATATTCAAGATAAATAATTTTAAATATTAATAAAGAATAATAAAATCAGTCCATAATGTTAAACCAGTTACAATTTATTTTGTTCAAAACAAAACAAAGTAATACATCAAATGGGTAATACCATGACTATGATAAGCTCAACATTTTATTGTTCATAAACTCTTAAAATTTACTGTTCATAAACTCTTATAATAAGTTCAACATTTTTTACTGTTCATAAACTTTTAAAATTTATAAATCAATTTCAGTTGTAATTTCTACCTTTTAAATGTTTCAAAAAATTTCAAGTCTGCTGAATCAATATATACAACCAAAAATCCATTTAAAACTGCTAAAAATAAACAGTCGCACAAAAATTTGGCCAAACTCCGACCACGAACTCCAAAACCTAGCATGTTTACCTAATGTTGGAAATTAATTCCAACTGCTGAAGTCAATCAGCAGTAATGGCAGAAGTGAAAGATCAGCGGCACATTGAAAGCCTTAGCAAAGGCGGTTGCCATTTAAATTAAAGAAATGGCAAAAGGGTTGGAAAGTCGCACAGTTGAAGAACAGGGCAGAGGAATAAATACTTTCGTGGCTTCATAGCATGGAAGAACAAATTTAATTAATACATTATTTTCGGGCTTTTAAGCCCTCAAAAACCAAAATTGAAGTTAATGGTTGAGGCAGTAATCACAAGACTTTACTTGCAAGTGTCTTGTTGATGTGGCGACGGACCGATGCGATCATTGCAATCAGCAATTCCAATTAAAACCACCGCAATGTATTCGCAATATTGAAACATTGTGATGCAATCACAAATATCAAATCACAAACGCAAGTGTTAAATCGCCCTTTGCACAAACCAAGGTACATTGTAATGTTTGCGCTGCAATTGTCGCACCATCGCACAATCGCACATCGCAAGTCCATTTGTTATTCGCTGGGTTGAAAGCCGGGATGCGATTGTCGCGCCATTGCGCAATCGAAAATCGCAAATCTCAAGTGTTCCATCCATATGTTATACCGCCGATGCCGATGGTGCGATGTGATCCCATCGCAATCGCAACATCGCAACATCGAGCAATCGCAATTTTTATTCGGTCGCGTGTTATGTTTTAAAATGCGGACCCGATAAGTTTATATGTTTTGTTTTTATCTTTTAATATGTGCACGCCACATATAAAAGAATGGTCCGAGAGCCTATAATTGTAATGTTTTGTTTTATACACAAAACAGAGTCGTTTTTTTTATGCACAGTAGTGTGAAATTAAAAATATAGAGCAGCGTATTTTTCAGAGAGACAAAGAGAGTTTTAATAAGACAGTGAAGTCTTGTGCGTGAACTATGTTTGAAGCAGTCACTATTTTTGTAAATCCCTCTGTGTGAGGAAGAATTTGCAACAATTTTTATATGGAATAAAAGTTTGTTTTCTGAGTTGAAACTGTGTTTCCTGTGAGTGATTTTTTTTTTTTTATTTCTCTGTGTTGAAGAGGGGAGTTTATTCTCTCTATTATTGTTCTGGAATTTTTCAATATTCCAACATGGTATCAGAGCTAGTCCAGGCTCTTTGAAGATCAAAGAAGCTGAAGGAAAGGAGTTCTTTGTTGCAACAACTTCTCTAGCAGTGTGAAGACTCAGCCAAAAGAATCCAAAGGTATTTCTCTATACAGTTTTAGTGTTACTGTTGCAAAACAGTCAGTTATTTTAAAATACAGAATCTAGTTTTTTTTTGAATCATAGTTAAGAGTGCAGAATGGCTAGAGCTAGCACTGGTATGGGTATGGGAAATATCCATCTCCCAATGTTTAATGGGAAAAATTATGACTACTGGTCAATAACTATGAGAGCTTTATTTTTCTCCCAAGACTTATGGGAATTTGTTGAGGATGGCTTTGAAGAGCCAGCAAATGAAGAAGAGTTTGAAGATTTAACTCAGGCAGAAAGAGAGTTGCTGAAGAGCAATAAGAAGAAAGACTCCAAGGCTCTCTTCTTATTGTATCAAGCAGTGCATGAGAGTGTGTTTCCAAGGATAGCAGCAGCCAAGAGATCCAGAGAAGCATGGGAAACTCTCAAGACAACCTATCAAGGTATGGAAAAAGTGAAGACAGCAAAACTTCAGTTGCTGAGGAGAGACTTTGAGACTCTCTGCATGAAAGAGTCAGATACTATTGACTCATTCTTCACTCATGTGATTGGAATGGTCACACAAATAATATCTCATGGAGAGACTCTTGAAGACAAGAGGATTGTGGAAAAACTCTTGAGAAGTTTACCCTCAAGATTCGATGTGATTGTCACCACCATAGAGGAGACTAAGGATCTCACAAAGTTTTCAGTGGATGAAATACATGCATCACTGATGACCCATGAACAGAGATTGGGTAGGAGTGAAAACTCATCTCTTGAGCATGCCTTTAAGTCCCAGATGTCTTTCGGAAGAGGAAGAGGAAGAAGCCAAAACAGAGGTGGAAGGAACAGCCCTTCACATTCACATGGAAGGTGCAACAGTCAAAGTCACAGCCACAACCAAGGCAGCAGCCATCAGAGTGGTCAGCAGAATGCTCAAGGACAAAGGTATGATAAATCCAATTTCCAATGTTACCATTGTAAAAAATATGGTCATTATTCTAATGAATGTAGAAAGAAGCAGCAAGATATGGCAAGTAGTACTAGTGCAAATTTCACTAAAGAAAATATCAGCCAAAATAATTTGTTTTAGCTTGTAATATGGCCAAAGAAAAGCATGAGGATTTATGGTTTCTAGAATCCAGGTGTAGTAACTATATGATAGGAAACATAGCAATTTTTTCCATGTTAGATGAGAGTGTACAGTCACAAGTCACACTAGGAACTGGTAGCAAAGTTTCTGTTATGGGAAAAGGAGATGTAAATGTCTTAACAAGGAAAGGTGCAAAGAAATCCATAGCAGATGTTTATTATGTTCCAGGAATGAAGTGTAACCTCTTAAGTAATTGACAGATTGTCCATAAGGAGTATAATTTTTTCTTCGAGGATGGTGTTTGTACCATCATGGATAAACCACCCAGCAAACAATGTATTGCTGAAGTGAAGATGACAAAGAACAGAATGTTCCGTCTCAAAATGAAAGTAGACTTGAAGAATGAAGAAAAGATAGCAACAGTGGCATAAGAGACTTTCCAAAACAAACCAAAGGATGATAATTGGTTATGGCACTAGAGATTTGGACATCTCAACTTTAGAGGTCTTAATCTGCTGAAAAAAAAAAGTAATGGTAAGTGGTTTACCATTGATAGAGAAACCATATAGCCTTTGTGAAGGTTGTATCTTGGGGAAACAACGCAGAGAAAGTTTTCCTTCTGGGAAAAGCATAAGGGCAAAGGCACCCTTAGAGATTGTCCACTCAGACTTGTGTGGACCGATGCAAACTCCATCGCTTGCTAGCAGCCACTACATGTTAACATTCATAGATGATTTTATAAGAAAAACTTGGGTTTCTTTTCTAAAGAAAAAAAGTGAAGTGTTTGAAAGATTTTGAAATTTCAAAGAACTTGTGGAAAACCAGAGTGGACTGCATATCAAAGTCCTAAGGACTGATAGAGGACGTGAATATATCTCCAAATATTTTCTACGTTTTTGTAGAGAAAATGGTATTCATAAGTAGTTTACAACTAGATATACTCCACAGAAAAATGGAGTAGCCAAAAGGAAGAATAGAACCATAATGGACATGGCAAGGAGCATGTTAAAGGCAAAGCATTTGCCTAATGATTATTGGGCTGAAGCTGTACATTGTGCAACATATATTTTGAATAGATGCCATACAAAAGCAGTGATGAACAAAGTGTCGGAAGAGGCATGGAGTGGCACAAAGGAAAGTGTCACACACATGAAGGTTTTTGGATGTGTGGCTTATGCACACATACCGGATCAGCTAAGAAAGACGTTAGATAGCAAGGGGGAGAAATGTATTTTCATTGGATACAGTGAGGAATCCAAGGCCTATAGGTTGTATAACCCATCCAACAAGAAGTTTACTGTGAGCAGAGATGTTCAGTTTATTGAAGAGGAAGCTTGGGATGGAAGCATAGAGAAAACAGTGAATGTTAAACACTATTTATCTCATGATGAAAATGGTAGTTGGCTGAAATACATCCCCAAACAATAGCACCAACACAAGAGCAGCAAATCACACCCTTGAGGAGAAATGAAAGTGCTTCTCCAAGCACACCACAAGGAGGAAATTCAAGTGCTTCTTCAAGAATTTGTACACCTAATGAAAGAGGTAAGAAATTCATAATTTTGAAAGATCTTTATGAACAAGATATAACAAATGAAGGTATCAATTCTTTATTTGCTTTATATTGTCATGTTGATGATCATGTTCATTTTGAAGAAGCTATTAAAGATAGGAAATGGATAGAAGCTATGGATGAGGAGATTAATGCCATAGAAAGAAACAAGACTTGGGATTTGGTTGAATTACCAAAAGGTAAAGAAGTCATTGGAGTTAAATGGGTCTACAAGACCAAGAGTAATGTTGAAGGAAAATAGAGAGACACAAGGCAAGGCTTGTTGTCAAAGGTTATAAACAAAAGCATGGGATAAGTCAGCATTCCTAAATGGAGCGTTAATGGAAGAGGTTTACATTGAACAACCTCTTGGCTATGAAAAGAAAGGCCAAGAAAACAAAGTGTGTAAGTTGAAGAAAGCTCTTTATGGGTTGAAGCAAGCACCAAGAGCGTGGTACAGTAGGATAGATTCATATCTACTGGAAAATGGATTTGAAAAGTGTGAGGGAGAACCCACCCTCTATATCAAAGAAAAATATGGAAAAAAATTGATTGTTGTTTTATATGTTGATGATGTTATTTTCACAGGTAATGATGATTATCTTATTGAAAATTTTAAAACAGTCATGAAAGAAGAATTTGAAATGACTAACATGGGCTTGTTGAAATACTTCTTAGGAATATAAGTAGAACAAGATGAAAATGGGATTTTTATCTCAAAGGAAAAGTATGTGAATGAGGTACTTGAAAGATTTAACATGCAAGAAAGCAAAGCAACGATCACTCCCACAGTGATGGGATTAAAACTCAGCAGAGAGGACAACAGCAAGGATTTTGATCCTACTTTATACAAGAGCATAGTTGGCAGCCTTATGTATTTGACTGCAACTAGGCCGGACATAATGCATGTTGTTAGTTTGATTTCCAGATTCATGGAAAAGCCAAAGGATGCACATTGGCAGGCATCAAAGAGAATTCTGAGGTATGTTAAAGGTACTAAAAGGTTTGGCATTTTATATACTGCTTCAGAATGTTTAGATTTAGTTGGATACACTGACAGTGATTGGGCTGGAAGTGTAGATGATCGGAAGAGCACTTCTGGTTATGTTTTTCACATGGGTTCAGGAGCTATTTCATGGGCTTCTAAGAAACAGCCAATTGTGGCATTGTCTGTAGGAGAGGCAGAATATGTGGCAGCTACAGCAGCAGTGTGTCAAGCAGTTTGGATGAGAAAAATATTGAGAAGCTTATGCCATGAACAGGTAAAAGGGACAGTGATCTTTTGTGACAATAGCTCAGCTATTGCATTGTCTAAAAATTCAGTTTTTCATAAAAGGACAAAGCACATTGACACCAAGTTTCACTTCATACGTGAATTGGTTAACAATGGTGAGATAGTTTTGCAACATTACAGAACAGAGGATCAATTTGCGGATATTTTGACAAAGCCACTTGCGCAAAAAAGCTTTGAACATTTCAGAAAATGCCTGGGTATGCAGAAAAACCCAGCAGTTGAAATTAAGGGGGAGTGTTGGAAATTAATTCCAACTATTGAATTCAATCAACAGTAATGGCAGAAGTGAAAGATCAACGGCACATTGAAAGCCTTAGCAAAGGCGGTTTTTGTTTAAATTAAAGAAATTGCAAAAGGATTGGAAAGCCGCATAGTTGCAGAACAGGGCAGAGGAATAAAGACTTTCGTGGCTTCATAGCATAGAAGAACAGATTTAATTAATACAGTCTTTTGGAGCTTTTAAGCCCTCAACAACCAAAATTGAAGTTAATGGTTGAGGCAGTAATCACAAGACTTTACTTGCAAGTGTCTTGCTGATGTGGCGACGGACCGATGCAATCATCATAATCGACAGTTCCAATTAAAACCACCACAATGTATTCACAATATTGAAACATTGCGATGCGATCGCAAATAGAAAATCACAAACGCAAGTGTTAAATCGCCCTCTGCACAAACCAAGGTACATTGTAATGTTTGCAATGTGATTGTCGCACCATCGCACAATCGCACATCGCAAGTCCATTTGTTATTCGCTGGGTTGAAAGACGCAATGCGATTGTCGCGCCATCGCACAATCGTAAATCGCAAATCTCAAGTGTTCTATCCATAAGTTATATCGCCGATGCTGATGGTGCGATGCGATCCCATCGCAATCGCAACATCGCAACATCGAGCAATCACAATTTTTATTCGGTCGCGTGTTATGTTTTAAAATGTGGACTCGATAAGTTTATATGTTTTGTTTTTATGTTTTAATATGTGTGCGCCACATATAAAAGAATGGCCCGAGAGCCTATAATTGTAATGTTTTGTTTTATACACAGAACAGAGTCATTTTTTTTATGCACAGTAGTGCGAAATTAAAAATACAGAGCAACGTATTTTTCAGAGAGATAGAGAGAGTTTTAATAAGACAGTGAAGTCTTGTGCGTGAACTGTGTTTGAAGCAGTCACTATTTTTGTAAATCCCTCTGTGTGAGGAAGAATTTGTAACAATTTTTTTATGGAATAAAAGTTTTTTTTCTGAGTTGAAACTGTGTTTCCTGTGAGTGAATTTTTTTTTTTAATTTCTCTGTGTTGAAGAGGGGAGTTTATTCTCTCTATTATTGTTCTGGAATTTTTCAATATTCCAACACCTAATTCCGATGGTAAAATAAAAAAATATCAGGGAAATTAATTTTTGTTTTACATTTTCATTCTCCTTCGAAATTTACGAATGCCTCTGTAGATGTCACTATATAGACTAAAACCAGTTCTCGGAAATGAAAATTGTGAACAAATGACATAGACCTCGAAAATCGGTCATCCAGCTAGTCATTGAAGTGGAATGGTTAATTGGCAATATATTGGAGAGGCGTGAACTCAGCTATATATATATATATATATATATATATATATATATATATATTGGGATGAAAGTGCATCAATAATATATATGTTCTTGCGCTTGTGCCCACTTACAACACTATTTTGTCCCTGCGTTCGCCTTCGCTGCTTTTCATTTCTTCTTATATTTTGTATCATCATGGATTATCCTAGTCTCTGCCATAATGGTTTCGGTGAATCCCCAGCAGAATGAGACGAACATCGCTGAATTTATCAAGTCGTCGTGCAAGGTGACTTGGTATCCACAGCTTTGTGTTACATCGCTTTCTTCATACGCGGGATCTCTGAAGTTGACGATGAGCGACTTGGTGAAGGCGGCCAGGAATGTGAGCCTAATTAATGCATTCGCTAACACCAGATCAATTGATACTGGTATCAATGCATGAAATATGCCAAAACGGCCAATTGACTACTCTTCTAAATAAATGATGTATGTACCCAACAATGTGTTTTGCTGCCAAGACACCCATTACTAGTTTCTGGTTTCTATTTCTGTTTCTGGTTTCTGGTTTCTGTTTCTGTTTCGGGTTTGGACTACAATCATGGCATTATTTCAATGTGAAGAAATTTTTTTCATGCTCATGCTTAAGCTTTTGTTTCAAGGGAGGAATAATAACAATAATTTCATTAAGGGATATGCTTTTGTTTCATGGTAGGAATAATAACAAAAATTTCATTAAGTGATATATTTATTTAAGTTTAGGTCTTTGTTAAACAGTGATGAGGTGGGTTGTTATAGCAGTGATCATAGAGTGATGTATCTGAACATGTTGTTGAAAATGTAGTATTAAAAAAAAAAAAAAATTAAAAAGGAGAAAAATGAAAAGTACTACCAAACTTACAAAAAAAAATTAGGTTTAAACCCTATAGGAAAAAGGGTTTGATTGTTTCAATGCTACTATCTCAAATAGAAATAGCATCTAAGTGGGGCAGAAGCACACCAACAAGGTTCGACAAGACTAGCCTTGTGGTTTCTTATAGCTCCGAGAAGCTATCCGTAAAGGCCCCCAGAGCTCCAAGAGCTCATCGTCCAACAGGACCCTCGGAATAGGGTTATTCCACAATTCCAAGATTCTCATGGAAGGTTAGGAACATGACCTTCCCCAAGGGAATTGTGAGAATATCCGCAACCTACTCATCAGTACCTATATGATCGAGCCTTACGGCACCTTCTTGTACCATATCCCAGATAAAGTGGTACCAACCATCAACATGCTTAAATCAATCGTGGAACCCGGGATTCTTTGACAAACGAATCCCCCTCTAGTTATCGCAAAGGATAACGGTGGCATCTAACACATGCTCAAACAACTCACTGAAGAGATTTTACAACCAACTTAATTCACAACGGGCCATACATGCTGCAATATATTCGGCCTTAGCCGTGCTTAAGGCTACTGACTTTTGTTTCCTGATTGAAGTAGATCTACGTGTGAAGCAACATCTAGATGTGATCTTGCGCTCCACCACACTGTTAGCCCAATCGTCATCAGTATATCCAAGGAGTGTCATGCTCTCGACAGTGTATTTCAACCCATGGTCTATCGTGCCACAAAGATATCTCAAGAGTTTCTTGGCACCAACCTAGTGAATGTTATGATCAACAATGTGTTGACTCAAACTGTTCACTGCACAACATACGTCTGGATGGGTGTTCACTAAGAACATCAGGGCCCCTACGATTTGACGATACTCAGTAGGATTTGCTAACATTATTTGTTCCTTTGAGAAGCCTCAACACCAGAATGAGAGGCTTCTCTCTATCAACCTTCAAGTAAAGGTTTGGATCAGCATTACTACGATTGAAGCCCAGCTTCATCAGGTAGTTATCTATTCTCTCATACCAAGCTCTAAGTGCTTGCTTCGGCCCATAGAGGGATTTATTCAACCCGTAGACATGGGTGTCTCGATCCTGGACTTCAAACCCCAGAGGTTGCTCTACATATACCTCTTCCTTTATCGCACCATGCAAAAATGTCATCTTCACATCCAACTGATGAAGACTCCATCCCTGTGTAGCAGAAATGGCTATGATAGATCGAATGGTGGTATATCAGGCCGTAGGTGAAAATATTTCATCATAGTCTATGCCTTACTTTTGAGAGAAGCCATAGGCAACGAATATTGCCTTGAAATTTTTAGCACTTCCATCAGTCTATCCATGCTTGATCTTGTAGAGCCATTTCGAGGTGACAACTACTTTGTCCTCTGGTCTTGGAACCATATCCCAGACATCATTCTTCATTATGGACTCATACTCCTTGTGCATAGCATCCTTCCATACTTGATGCTTTACGGCTTCCTCAAAAGATCTAGGTACAAATTGTACAATAGTACTCATGGCTACTAGATACCCTTGGTATCTACTTGGCATCTTGCTTTCACAGAATGTCCCCCTTGGGGCCATATGTCCCTCGGCATCCTCGAGAGTGTCCCTAAGACATGATGGTCTCTTCCAAGTGATGGAGGTGGATCAATTGAGTCCATCGGTCCTTCAACATCAAGCATCGTCTCATCCTTCGGTCCTTCTTGATTTCTAGGCCTTTCTTCATGGTCTTCCTCAGATCTCAGAAGATTGACTACTTTCCTCAAGGAAGCATCTTTGTCAAAAGTGACATCATGGCATGTCTCCAATTCCCTTTGACCAAGCACATAGAATCTCTAGGCCTTCAAGGCTTCATTGTAGCCCAGAAACATCATAATCTCCCTCTTGATGATAGCTCCTCTCCAAAAGTTCCTGAACTCATTCATTTCATATAATAAGAACATCTTCCCAAGGATGTCATGGGAAACATACCAGACATATCAGAATGTATCAATGCAACACATCAGATGTATTTGTGATGCTTGAGGTGAAATGTCCCCTTGTGTGTTTTCCTTTGCCACAACCTTGCCATACACCTTCATGATTATTTGAGAACTCGGGCATCCTTGTCACCACCTTCCTTGCTTCGGGAAGTGATTTGTAGTGAAGGTGTCCAAACCTCCAGTGCCATAGTATCACATGTCATCACTCCCAGTGGACTTCCTCCAACATGGTAGAGTGTATCAACTCTAATCCCAATCTTGATGGCTTCCTTGAAGCTCTTCTTGCACATGTGCACCTTTCCATCAATGAATTCCACATTGAAACCTTTGCCTTCCATGGACGATATATACACAAGGTTCTTCTTTAAATTAGGTACATAGAGTACATCCTGCAAGCAGAGGACTTGACCTTGAAACAAGTGGAGGGTCACAGTCCCGATACCTTTCACGGGATATGTAGCATTATCTCCAAGGATAATTTCCAAATTAGTATCCTTCTCAACTATATCAGAGAGTGCTTCCTTGAACCCATTGATGTGCCTTGAGGCACCACTATCCATCAACCAGACAGCGATAGTGCCGGGTGGAGATGCAGTAGAGAAGGAAGATATAAGAATGAATTCATATCTTTTATCAACAACATTTGATTTCTCATACCTGGAATTTCTCGACCCTTTGAAAGGTTGATTATTTCCATCGGAGGAAGCCTTCCTCTTTCCCTTGAACCTGTTGTTCCTTTTATTTCCATTCCTCCGGTTGTTGTTGTCATCATCATCAGGAGAATCCTTCTTGAAAGGGAATTCTCTAGTATAATGACCTGGCTTATGACAAGTGGAACACTTGCCCTTCTTTTCTTGGGCCCTGCTCTTCCTTTGTTCTTTGGACCAAAAACATTCTTCTTTCTAGAATGAGTAGTGTAGGAAGAATTTCCTTCATTTCCATCTCCTTCATTCTTGTCTCTTCTTGTACGCATATCGATGGTACTTTTTCAAAGTCAGGTATCACATTATTATTTAGAATGGTGGTGTTGAACACATGCTATTCGTATGGGAGCCCTCCAAATGCAGTGAGTACCATCTCTCGATTAGCTATTATCTCCCCAATAGACAACAAATTGTTCCTGATCTCGGTTAGCTTCAGAAAGTATGATTGAACAAACTCATCCTTTCCTTTCTTCATATTCGTCAATTGATTCTTGAAGAATAGTACTTGATTCACACTCTTTGCCTTGAACATGTTTACCAAATTATCATACATTTCTTTTGATGTGCCCAACTTAGAGATGTAGGCAACCAAACTCTTGTGAATTGAGTCCCTGATCATTAGCTTTTCTTTGATCTTCCCCTTCTTATACTTTGTCTTGGCGACAGTAGTTGCAGTGGATGGAGGCTCTTGGATTTCACCCTACACATAGTCCATGACATATTGGTCTTCCAACATAATATCCAATGTCATTGTCCAAGCATGGAAGTCATATTTCCCAGCAAATTTATCATCAGCCTTGAAGCCATTGTAGTTTGAGGAACCCATCCTCTTCCTCAGTGATCGCTACAAATTAGGGCTTTGTCTTCACCTCAGCTCTAAAACCATGTTAATTTATACAAATGTTCTATCATTGATGCAAATTTACTTTCTCCTCAATTTTAGACAGCAATCACATAAGAAATAAAGTAAAATCTTGATAGAACATACTAGTAGATCAGTAGAAGATAAGCCAGAAATATATATTTGTGTTGGTGCATTATGGTGATCAGCAGAATGCTTCAACCAGCGAAGTCTTATTAGTCATCCAGCCCAATATATGTGTCACATCACCCATATCGTATAATGCAAGTCGACCAAAGTCAACACAGCCCAAAAGCCAACGTTGTCCAGAAATTCATCGCTCTTTAGAAAGTCAATGCAGGACAACAACAAGTCAAAGTCAATGGTCAACCCTTTGACCTCGGTTCTTGTGCCAAATAGTACGTACTGCAGAAATCAAAGTTTGTGCCAAGATTCATCTCCTTTTGACCATGCGTTGACCAAATTCAATGTTGGTCAAACCTGCGGTGGATGGCCTAGCTACAACAGAAAAGTCAACGTCCTTCTTCCCATGTGTGAACAGAATATTTCCCTCCAAGTAGTTCGAACCAATTAGAAAAGGAGAGAGAATGTGAGATGATGAGATGAGTGAAATGTCCTCCAACATTGACCTTATTTATATCCATCAGTGAGGGTGTGTGACACAGTTTTTGGGGGTGAAAAACCTTAAGGCCGACGTGCACATATTTTGAATATATTAAAAATAAATTCAAAATAAATGTTCTTCTCATCAGATCAAGATGATCTTTAGATCGATCTTGCACCTCTCCGAAAGAGGAACCTAATAAAAATATTGGTATCTTCACCTGAGCATCACAACATTGAGTTTGGACCTAGTTGTCCAAATTTAACAATACTATCTCATGTGAAATCCGGTGAATTATCAATGGATAAAATGTGCGCAAAATTTCAAAAGTAAGTTTCTTGAATTATTTCTTATTTTCCTTTCATTATAATTTTCCTTCAAATAAAACATAATATTCTTGGTAGAATTTGTTATACATGTTACTATATTAACAATTTTACCTTTATTTATTCACTCAGAAGATTTTTATGAAAATACAAGAACATATGGTTAAAATGGTGAATGAAAAAGTTGGGATGATGTTGTGTGTCACTACCTAGAATCAAGTTCCACAACAACACTTAAAGATTTTTATATTGCATTCAATAAGGTATGTTAATTTATAAATTAATTTTATTCATATTTAAACTATTTTTATTTTATTACTTATACATATATATTTTTATGTAATTAAATATGTCGAAGAAGGATGGAAATGGAGTACCAGATACTTTGAAAAGATTTATTGAAAAAATTAAGTTGAGAAAGATGAGAAAGAAGCATCTTATGAATGTTAAACTTGATCCTACTCTTAATAATTTCATTTGGAATGGGCTCGACATTAACCAATATCAAATAATACAAGGTGACTGTGAAGACATTAAAAAACTTATACCTAGAAGGGGATACACCCTAGTTATTGCAGATATTCTTCATGGTTTCAATTTCCCAGACATTGACTATGATAGTGAACCATATACTTATCAAGATTTTAGTAAAGTGGTTACGGTTTTTCAAGAAGTGACAACATCACCACTTTAGAGATTTGTGACATTTCATTCAGACACACAGTTTGCATTGTTATTAACAAGCTTCAAGGGAAAAAAAAAATCAAGGATGTAACTTACATGGTAATACTTTGAAATTGTATGTTTGATTACTGTTAAATTTTTTTATTTATCTACAATTTAATTGAAATTTTCCCATGTTATGTTACAGGAATAAGTAAAATATTGTTTCTTCTGAATATCGGCCTATTATAAATGATTTTGAGTTCATCCATGTTGAATGTTGGACAAAAGAGAATAGATATAAGCGTATTCTTATGAAGCAAATAGGTGGGAAGAGTCATAGTCAAATATTGGTTCATGATGCAGCTGTAAGAAAACTAACATATGAGGATAAAGATGGAAAAAGAGATATAGTTAAAATTCATCAAAAACCGCAAGCATTGATTAACTATCTTATAGATCTATGTTCAAATGAAGGAGATTCGGTTTTGGATTTATTCTCAGACTAAGTTTTATTATACGAATTTGAATTTAAATATTTCATTTTTTACTTTTTATGTGTTTATACTAATTTTCTTATTTATTTATTTTGTGCTTAATGATTAGGTACAACACTATCATGTTCCTACAAAAAGGAATAAATTGCATTTCCATTGAGAAAGACCTAGTGCAATTCAATTTATTCAACAAATAATTAACGTTCTTCAATTCCTTCCAGACGCAAAGCAAGAAGTTGGTTTGAGGAAAGATGATTTTAATGAATCACATGTGGAAAAAAAAACAAAGGAACCTCGACCACAATTATATGGAATGATTGGAAAATGACACTTTGTAAGATTTGCAGACATGAAAGATCCGTTAGAAGATGAGAGTGACCAAAATGAAGCAGAAAATGTTGCGGAAGAAGACATTAATAATGTTCTAGAAGATGTTTAACATGGATTAGTTGATATTGTTGATGATATTTAAGTTATGCTTGCAAATAAAGCTTGATTTTGTGATCTATTAATTATTTTTACTTGTAATGTTTAGAATTTGATAGTTTATGAGAAGAATCCTTATTTTTTTCAAAAAACCCATGATTACTATTATTTTTTGACATAAAATTCAACAAAAATGCTATTTTCTCAAGTTTTTGTGAATATTTTCCAAAAAAAATAGTTTATTTAATATGTTTTTTAAATAAAAAGTCTTTAAAAGTGTAATTTTTGCATTTAATTTATATTGAAAATGCGTATTTTTTTTCATATGGTTGAAAATATTGGTTTTTTAGTGACAATTATTTGATGTGCATTGAAATATTAATTAACAATACATAAACATATAGAAAAATTAAACTTTATAATATTGAACCTTTTTAAAAAAAATTATGTGAAAAAATGAATATTTCATTACAAATTTTTATTTAAAAGAAAAAAGATCTTTTTAAAACACAAGTATATAAATGCAGTTAAAAACAAACATCTCAGGGAAGAAGAAGACATTAGAAAATGTATAGTGTCAAAATCAATCCTATAAAAAAAATTGGGTGATGATACACCACCACTATTCAAAATCAACATAAAAAACATCACATTAAAAAAAAAAAAAAAAAAAATAAAAAAATAAAGTGCCAATAACATGCTCCAAAAAAAAAGAAGTGATTCTGCATCACCACTTTTCAAAATCGGGTGTTTTTCTTGCTACCTCAAAAAAGTAGGTACCAATTCAGTTACCTATTTGATCGATAAATATTTTAGAGATGATGATGGTTACTTCCTAGCCTTGGAAGTACCTCCCTCGCTAAGAGGGAGTGTTGATTTTTGTGTAGCTTGAGAGGTAATTCAAGCCCTGGTGATCGAGGGTTGGAGGTCAAACAGTCACAAATGGTCTTGTGGGCCTGAGATCCAAGCTTGGGGGTTTTGAACCCATCGTGATTTAGTCCAAAACCATGATGGATTTATGACATGTGATGGATGAGGATGATAGTGCTCAGCCAAATGATCTTAGCTAAAAAAAAATCATCCAATTCTGTGTTGTCATTAGAGAGAAATTAATTTTTGAAGTTGAATAATTAATTATTGGTTGTCAAGTCATGTTGGTTGGAGGAGCCCACGTGGATTTTTGGGAGGCCTACCAAGCATATAAGATAAGAGCAGGCACATTAATTTGGAAGGAAAGATGCCATCAGCAAGGTATGTTGGAGATGGACCCATGTATGTTGGATTGATGGTGCCCTAGGCAAGGACATATTAATGTGCACAAGTTTTTGCAATAGCTCCTTTATTACAAAATTAAACGGAAGATACATGGAGTCTATGGGGAGCCATGTGTAAGGGTATCCCAGGTGTGGGGATGCCCTAACTAGGATCAGATGCTACACTGCGGACTTGGTCTCTTATGGATTGTTGGAGGGTAGCGTAGGAGAGGACCAACTGTGGACGATATTGGTAACTTATTTTTTGTCGGAGGACATCAAGATAATGTCCATGTAGGAGGCGAAATGCGACACCTTGATGGAAAAAGGTGACTACTAGCCTGGCAGTTATGGAGCTCAAGAGTTTGGAAAACTCGGAGCATGATTGTGGAGAGTGAGACTTGGGTGCAGAGAAAGACTTCTAGAATAGATGATGGGCGGTCCTCCTAGCCCATGTTCATTGTAAGAGATGGAAATATTACAATCATATGTGGCATCCCTTCAATCCTTATGTTGATGTTCATCATTGCAGTGAAGGAATAACATAGTGGTTTGAAGTCCCTGAGTAGCTGAGGAGCAATAGTGAGTAGATTGAGAGTTGTTCACAAGTGGAGCTATGAAAAATTGACAAGAATCTCGATGTGTTGTGACTTGAAGGATGAAGGGAAAAATAGAGAGCGGATTGGATCGCAGAGGTTCAATGGTTAGATGGACTTATAGCATTGATAGAAGCAAGAGCTATAGATCGAGAGCTAAAGGACCGGAAAGGTAGAAGGTACGAACAATAGGGATGAGATATTGCACTACAACCACATGCTTAGATTATCTTGTTTTGTATCTAGTACTAGTGGATATATGCAGGTCATTATCTCTAGAATGGGAGCCCTATACTGTTGTATTATATTTTGTTAATATAACAAATTTGGGTTGAAAAATTAAAAATTTGTCTATGTTTTATGCATGTGTGATTTACTGATGTTTATATTCTGTCGTGCAGAGTGGTTCTCGTTGAGACTCTTGGTTTGGTGTTGTCAATGATTTTAAGACTCTAACTTAGACCCAAGGTCATGGAAAATAAAAATAACTCTAGCTGCCTCAACCCACTAGTGCATGCCTCCTCATTGATGGGGATAAGGATCCACTTCCATTTCCATGAATGGATTGCTTCCATTTATAGGTATTCATTTTTGCACATGGTGTTTGTTGTTATGATGCCAATTTCATCTTTGTGCATCGGATTCGCTTGGGTTGTTGTTATCCAACCTTCAAGTTGTCACTAATTATACCTTTTTTTTGGTTGCGTGTTCATGGGTGCTTTTTTGGGTCATCATTAGTCTCATTTGGGATTTTTGGCCTATTTTTGTTGTGTGCAGTTTATTCTTATTTTCGTCGTAGTTTACATGGGTGTTGGTAAAGGGGTTTCTTTTTAGGTCTTCTCTGAGCCCTTTGGTTCTATTTATTGTTTCCATTTTGGTTGTGATGGTGTGGCTATTCAAGGTAATATGTTCCTTTTTCATGGGCCTTTCACCGATTCTCCATTCATGTTTTCTGTTGGGGTTTTTAGACCTAGTTTGTAATGCTTGACTTCCCTTTGTTGAGCTTTATCTGGCGCACCCCTCAAGGTTCCTCGAAGGGCCTGCGTACCTTATTTATAGTTCTTTTTTATATTTTTTGTGGCCTAGGTCTTATTGTCCCTAGGGTTTTGATATTTTTTTTATGTAAAGCATCATTCCTAGTCTTAATAAGGGAAGTATTTCTAGAATGTGCTTACCCATATACAAAATGTAATTTTTTCTTCTTTAATAAAAAACGCTACACTTTTTTTTTTCTATGGAAAAAAAACAATTTTATTTATTTTAAAATTATAACATTAATAGGGATGACATGATCAAGAGCGTAATCCATTTTCTGGAGAACAAAAAGAATATAACTTTTCTTGGGGCTTAGGATTGGAATCTAGTAATCAAGCTGAGTTCTGAGTGCTTTGCAAAGATCTCCACCTTTTTAAGGAACAAAGGAATAAAAAATTTGAGCATCCTTGGACACTCAATGATAGTAATAATACAAATATCTAAGTAGATAACAATAAGCTCATCCTTTCTCCCCTAATTTTCCATCAAATTACTCTACTGGCGTCAAAACTTGAGGAAGTCATCTCCACCACATCCTATGAACTCACAAAGAGAAGGAAGATATCCTAGAAAATCGGTGTTCGCAACTAGAACAAGGTGTTATTGAGCTCTAGGATGGATCAAGGTTAATCATGCAAATCTTGTAATGAACTATAATAAATGAAATGTTTTGGTAGATTAATTAAATTAAACTCTTTGTTAATTGAATTAGGGAGTATAAACACAAGATTCTAGTTGGAGACGATGTAGAAGCTCATGAAGAGCAAGTGCCACCTAAGAAAAAGTCAAACCCTGGCCCTCTTTGGAAAATTAGACAATAATATGGTATTTTTTGTAGATATGAACAACTTTTGTGAAATTCTGTAGAGTATATAGATATTTTCAATGTAATATTGTAAAAGAGGAAGCTTCCGACACTAGGAAAAATAAGGTTTGGTTGTATTGGAATTTTGAAGTTGTTGATGTAACATATGAATGTAAATGAATATGGCCATGAAAATTAGTATTTCAAATATAATATAATAGCCACTTTGTTTAAAAAAAAATACTACCTTTAATAAAAAAAAATCTAATGAATTTTATAATTATATTTAAATAATAATTTAAAAACTATACATATATTTTAATTATTAATATTATATTTACTTTAAAAACATATAAATATTATTACTTTAATTATTAATTAAAATAACCAATTAAAATTGTAAAATGTATTCATCAAAATTATAACCTTTTTTAGATGCAAACCTTTTTTATAATGAAAAGAGTTTTGATCTCGTTGGTGCCTTGTAGATCTAGAGTTAACATGGATCTAGGTTATTTTAATTATTAGCCTTTAAATAGGCCACATTAGAGAAAACTTCCATGGGAAAATACCATGAGTTGGAGGATTTTATTTATTTTTAAAATATTATATCTAACTAAGCCGTTAGGCGTCACTATTTCAAAACAACACCCCTGTTGCCTTGCTATCTTTTGTATCCATCTTTAGATGTTTTGTTAGAAGATTAAAATCTCCTTGTCCATTGATTTGAAATCAGGTTAGTTATTAGTTATTAAAGTTGGTTATGAGCTTGGTGTTTCCCAACCATTTATATGTTTGATGGAGCCCGTCTATGTTCTTATCGATGCCCTAACCAGTCCAGATTTGCAGCATGGAGCATACCCTAAAAAAGGGAGCTGAAGTATGCATTTTGGGTGCATCTTGATGTATGTTGGATCCTAGTTTAGGGTCAGATTTGCATTAGTTATCTAGCAGCATGTGGAAGCCAAGGAAGAAGACCGCTCTGTCACAAGAGGACAGCCACTAGATCTGAAGAAATGTCTGGGCATATTTAAGGGTTTAAATATTGTTTGAAGGTCCTGAAGGACAACAAAAGGAAGTCGCCTTCTCTGAGCAGACTTGGGCATGATTTGAAGTTGTGGTGCTAGGCCATAGGGCATAGCACATAGGTCGATCAAATTAGAGGGTTTTCAAAGAGTGGACAACAGCCTAAGGAGGCAGTATGTCATTGAAGGAACGCCTCCTAGGTAAACCGTAACCGTAGAAGGGTTTGTTTTTTTATTGTGTGATGAAACTAGGGCTACAGTACGTGCCCTATATAACAGTGCAAACTGTATTACAGTAGTGTCTTGTGGAGGTGTGTTGGGTCCATGATTTATGGGGCAGTGTTTGGATCATGTGCTTGTCATCTTTATGATGTGCAAAGGTGACAACGTGACTTGGACTTGTTGTCATAAAGGACCTTGTACAACAGAAGTTGGACACACTTGAAAATTCATGATTAGATCACTAGTAAGTATTATGATGAGGGCAGCAGGACTGGAGATATCTGAAATTGGTACGCTGATAGAATGGAAGCGTATGCTACTATATTAGGGAGTCGTTGGCGTAAAGGACAATCCATGTTTTGACAAGGTATGTATCAAATACCTACTATGGATTGCATGCCTTTCTGTTGCAAAGAAGATATTATTCCGGGCATGCAGAACAAATATGTAGATTGCACAAATTGTATGTCTAGCAACACTCAAACCAGAAAACAGAACTTGTCATGCAAGCTTCAACTGTTCAGGAACTGTCTAGCAAGTTTGTCTAGTCAACAAGGCAACATATCAGAATGTCATAGAAGGCCTAATGGCCTGGGAGTTCTGTGTACTCAGAATTGAATGATGCCCTAATTCCTACAACATAACTAAGAGACAATCAGCGTAGCGGAGAAACTCTAGGGTGAAGGCAAGCCACATTGATAGAAATGATTGTTAGCAAGTGTTGAGAGGGCTGACATGGATTGTCGCTAAGCCCTAACTAGATTGTAGAATACAACAAGGTACCAACACATGAGAAGGTATGCTTTTATGTTAAATTGTTGGTCCTAGTTTGGATAGTTGGAACATTTTAGTACAGCTTGCGGAAGCAAAAAAGGGAGGGCTAATGTGTTGGTTAGAAGCCCTAACCAGTGTAATGATTGGTGATAGGATCAAATTCATATGCAACCTGTGGGAGCCATGTGTTGGGGTTCTCTTGGGTGTTAAGAAACCCCAACTAGGACCAGATCTCACAATGAAGTAATGGGTGTCCTAGGACAGGATTGTTAGAGAAGTCTCTTGGTAGCCACGAGGAGGATTTCCTAAGTGTGAGGATGCCATAGCTAGAGGTAGATGCTACAACAAGTATTGGTCACTCGTGGTCTGCTGGAGGGCAACGTGAGAGTGGGCCAAGTGTGAACGTGGATTGTGCATTTATGGTATGTTGGAGGACAGTGTGATAGTACCCATGTTGGGGCCCGGTTTGCACCAACTTCATGGACCTCAGTGGTTGCTAGAGGTCAAGGGTGTGATCAACCAGGAGCAATTTTGTCACTTGTGTAGCCCTAGACTTGTGCGTGGAGAACTTCTACATCAGATGATGGGCAGTCCTCCTAGCCTATGTTCATTGTGGGATATAGACATCTTGTAGCGATAGGTGGTAGCCCTTCATGCCCTATGTTGGCCTTCATCGGTGCAGCACAGGAAGACCGTAGTGGTTTGAAGTCCCTAAGTAACTGAGGAGCAGCAATGAGAAGATTGAGAATTGTTCAGAAATGAAGTTATGAACAATTTGACAGGAGTCTTGATGTGTTGTGCCCTTGATGGACCAAGGCACAACTAGTGAGCAGATTGGTAGCCAAGCTTTAGTGGCTAGATGGACTTGGAGAATTGATAGAGTCAAGAACTACAGATCGGGAGCCGAAGGACTGAGCTGGTATAGGGCATGACCGAGAAGATCTGAGAGAGAATGCGACAGTGACATGGTCAAAGTATCTTGTTGAGGGCAGATTGGTTGTCGATGGACTGACACCAAACCCAGTTTTGTATCTTGTATCAATGGGTGTATGAAGGCCATTATCCTTGGTATGGGAGCCCTAGACTGTTGTATCATATGTTGATTAATATAACAAATTTGGGTTAAAAATTGTAAGAATTTTTCTATATTTTGTGCATTGGTAGATTTACTGCTTTTTATATTTTGTTGTGCAAAGTAGTATCATTGTGATTATTGGTTTGGTAGCGTGAAAGATTTTAAGACACTGTCCTAGACCCAAGATCATGGAAAAGCAACATGGTATCAGAGAGTATCTGAGCTACTTTGAGGGATAGTGAATCAGAGTGTGGTTAGCGAAGCAACTCATAGGGAGTTGTGGGTGTCTAGATCAAGGAGCAAAAGGTTCAACTAAAGAAGATTCTAGGTTGGCTTGATGTTAATAAGCCATGTGACAACTTGTCAAGCCAATGTGGACACCCAAATGAAGCCTTTATATTGCGTATAAATAGAAGGTGAGGGAGGCTAAGATAACATCCAAGCAAAAATATTTAGGAGTAAAACACCTTTTGATGTAAGCCACAGCTTGAAGAAGAGAAGACTGAAGCCTGAAATGACTGTTTTGAGGCAAGATTAGAAGATATAACAGGGCCGAGGAGTAGATGTGTAAATACGTTGATAGTAGGGTTGTTTTGGTACCAAAAGGGGTGGCATATTTATTTTTTAAGAGAGTCTCAGGCACTGTAGTTATTATAGAGATAACACATGTCTGTATGAGGCTTGTTGGAGGGGTCGTAAGGACTAATTCCTACAAAAAAAGTAGGGGACAATCAGCGTATGAGAACATCTCTAAGGAGTGCCTGATCTTGCTAACCACAAAAAAAAATATGATTGATTTTATAAAATCTTGTCAACCCTACCGCTGCCTTCTACATAATTTTGTATACAAGTTTAAATCTATTGAAATTTTAACAATAAAAATCATAGATATCAAGAAAATACCTTTAGAACTTATCAATACACACTCTCACTCTTTGAGTTGTCGAAGTTTGCAATTTTATCTCCATATGATGGCAACGGACCACATGTTTTCTGTTCCGAATTGTAGAGAAACTCCCAAATCAGGAGAATAATATCTCAATTAAAGCTGGAAAAAGAGTTAAACCAGATTTGATATAATAAAATCGCGTTAAGAATATAGTCGAATCTAGAGTGCAACGAAGAATAGAAGGGTATGGCATCTACGCCAAAATCATAAAGATTGTTAAAGATAACCAAACTCTATCCCGAACTTGGCCAAGGGAAAATAGCCACCTGAAATTAAAGTTTCAGAAGCTGCCGAAATTAAATTTTAGGAAGCCGCCCGAAATTAAAGTTTAAGAAGCCGCCCAAAATTAAATTTTAAGAGGTACCAAAATCTTATAAAGCAATTGCAATAGTCGTTTTGATTTTCATAAAGTTCTAATTTTATTTCAGCAAAAGGAGGTCATCAAGTATTTTTATTTGAGCAAAGGAGGTCATTTCACATCTAGGAATAAATTTTAAGAGGTCCATTTACTAGAGTTTAGACTAGCGGCCAAATTAGATTTTAATAGGTAGTAAAAAATTATAAAGCAATTGCTATGTTGGCTTTGGTTTTTATTAAGTTTATTTTTATTTGAGTAAAAGGAGGTCATCTAGTATTTTTGTGGTCATCTAGTATTTTTGGTTTTCATTAAGTTTTATTTTTATTTCAAGAACAGAAGTTCAATTCAAATAGAAGCTATATTTAATATTTAATGATGTTGAAGACTCATAAAGTAATAATGTTAGTTTAATTAGAGCATCAATAAAAACTATATTAGGGAATATATTTTTTACACGGGAGCTCATGCATGCTACTTGATCTAGGCTGGTGTTTGAAATTCTGACTCCGCCCTCCACCACCATGCCCCCCAGAGTTCGATCTCGATAGGGAACCACCCCCTTCTGCTCCTCAAAATGATGCGCAGCCTCCTCATGATGAATCTGCAGTCGCTTTTGTCTCTTTGGTTTCCCCAATGGGACCTCCACGATCACGCCCAACTATGACAAAATTTGTGAAAAAACTAGATGGAATACCAGAAACCACTCTGCCTCCAACACTCCCACACAGAAAAGCCCTCTAATGGGAGCTTTCTCCTTTTCGTTTACAACTCCTTATGTGAGAGAACACTACAAGCTCCATCTCAACATGATGAAGTGTAGATATTGTGAGTAATTCAAAACAAGGCTTTGCGAATTATTTAATTGTCTACATTTGGTATACATGATAATAATGGCATTACCCACAAACACATATCCTCGTTACCAGTACCTAGTTCTCTAAGAAACAATTAATGTTTTTAATATGCTCAGTTAGAGATGAAGGATTCTCCTGGGAGGTCAATTTGCTGGTTTGGGGTGTTGTACTTTTAGTAGTTAAGGGGTTAGTAGTTAAGGTGTTTAGGGGTGAAGGGTTAGGGTTTAATGGTCAGAGGTTAAGAGGATAAGGATTTATGGCTTAGGAGGTTCATGGATTAATATAGGTTAGGGGTTAATGTCATAAGATTTAATGAATGAAGGGGTATATGGGTTATGCTTTATGAGTGCAGGGGTTAAGGGAATATGGATTGGGGGTAAAGGGGGTAGGGAATTTAGTGGTTATGGGTTAAGAGCTTATGTTTTGTGATAATTGGACTCCTAATCCCCTTATCACCATTATTTTGGGTTCCCTTATCAATTTCTCTCATTTCCTTCCCTCTAGGTCCCCTAGGCCCTATGAAATTAGGTCCTAAGCCCCCTTCTCATTCTCTAATGCTAGGATTATGATCTTAGTAAACCATGCTTGCACCTCGGACTTCTACACATACATGCTACCCTTGTGTCCCCTTAGCCTGTTCAAGACACCATAAGATACCCCCCCCCATAAATTTTTTTGTTATGTCATTCCACTTTTCCTAATGTTATGACCCCCCAAATTTGGTCTCAATTACCCTACAAGTACACCCTTGGGCCCCCTTGGATAAGGGAGTAAACGTATTAGGGGTTATGGGTTGTGATAAGGGAGCTCCTAATCCACTTATCACAACTAGAAATAGGCTTATGAACACCATCAATATCTATTGTAGGTGTTGTGATGAAAGCAATAATGAATACAAAATTTGTGGTCAATAGGACAGGGAAAAAGTATGCCAGAAACATAGTAGGAAATTTTGGAAAAAAGGTTTTAAGTAACCGGGATTGCGCTCCCGGTCTTATCTCCTTAACCCTGCTCTTCTTTAAACTCTTTAAACCCTCCTTGTAATAGGAGCTTGTTCCTTTTCATTTACAACTCCTTATGTGAGAGAACACTACAAGCTCCATATCAACGTGATGAAGTGTAGATATTGTGAGTAATTCAAATCGAGGCTTTGCAAATTATCCAATTGTCTACATTTGGTATACATGATAATAATGGCATTACCCACAAACACATATCCTCGTAACTAGTACCTAGCGGCGAAACTAGCTTGGAGACTAATCACTATGGAGAACCTCTAGACTTCGGTAAGAAGGAGGAAATACATAGACCCTATTGGTCTGGCTCAAAATGCCTCAAAAATCATTCAAGAATTCATCGATGGTGTGGAAGGCTTTGGTGGCAGCTGTAAAAATTATCGAACAAGGTTTGACCTGGAATGTTGGGGATGGGAGATTGGTCATACTGGGTCAAGATTCTTGGGTGGGCTGTATGGGTTCTTTTGTTCTCTCGAGAGACGTGATTGAGCACCTTAATAATAGAGGGTTGCATTTCCTAAACCAAGTAGCTGACTTTGCAAAATCTTCGATTTGGAGACAAGAATGGCTATCTGGGAATGCTCTATTCTTGGAGGAAAGATGGTTTGAGGAATGGGAGAACTATAGATCTGGCCTACTGAATTCCCATATCCGAATTACTGACAAGAACGATGAGTTTCGGTGGGTGCACTCTTAGACTGGTATGTATACCCCTAAGCTGGGTTATGCTTGGTTGATGTCTCAGAATGGGTGGGAGGATCCTGTCTAGTGGTCAAAACCATTGTGGAAGCTAAAAGGGTCACCTAAGACAAGATTGTTTTTCTGGTGTATTCTTCAGAAAAAAGTCCCCACCTGGGATTTCCTTCATAAAAAAAGGGAAAATTTGGTCCAGGGTGGCACTCTCTGTGCAAAGACAGTGAAAAATCAGTGCAACACATTTTTCATTCTTTCCCCTTTACCATCAGCCTTTGGAATGAAACGTTGAGGATGACAAATATTCATCAGAGATAGGAAGGCTAGCTGCTCTCAGAAGCATGGAAAAGATGGTGGCAGGAATCTCCTAATGAAAAAGTTAGAACTATGCCCCTCTTTATTGCCTGGGGAATGTGGATTGCAAGAAATTAGTTCATCTTCAAAGATACTCTTTTCCCTATCGGTAAACTGGCAGCAGAAGGGGAAGCCATCTTTGAAAACATCCCTAACCCTTGCGACTCTCAGAAATTCAGAGTTGTTTAGAGGGAAATGGTTAGGGGAACTATACCCTTATCACCATTATTTTGGGTTCCCCTATCAATTTCTCTCACTGCCTTCCCTCTAGGTCCCCTAGGCCCTATGAAATTAGGTCCTAAGCCCCCTTCTCATTCTCTAATGCTAGGATTATAGATCCTAGTAAACCATGCTTGCACCTCTGACTTCTACACATACATGCTACCCTTCTGTCCCCTTGGCCCGTTCAAGACACCATAAGATTCCCCCCCCCCCCGCCCCCCCCAAAAAGGAAATTTTTGGTTATGTCATTCCACTTTTCCTAATGTTATGATCCCCCAAATTTGGTCTCAATGCCCCTACAAGTACAGCCTTGGGCCCCCTTGGCTAAGGGAGTAAACTTATTAGGGGTTATGGGTCGTGATAAGGAAGCCCCTAATCCACTTATCACAACTATAAATATGATTATGAACACCATCAATATCTATTGCAGGTGTTGTGATGAAAGCAATAATGAATACAAAATTTGTGGTCAATAGGACAAGAATCATCAAGATGTTGAACCATTCAATGTAAAGATGGTTTTCAATGCTAGCTAGTGATCTAGTCACATAAAAGAGTCCCCCATAATTTTGTGCTTTAGGACACCCCTAGGATTCAATAATTAATCTAAAGTGAGAGGATTCATTGTTAAGGTGACAATGGAAACGACCTTGGGTTGACACAAAATGAGACTTAGTGATCCTTACAAACTAGGGTGTCGGTTTCATCATCAAGAAGAGGCACAATTGACAAGTGGCAACATCTCACATTTAAAGGCACCAAGCAACAAATATTTATGCATGTTTTTCCACCGAGGGTACCTTAATTCACATTTCCTAAGGCACAAATCACATATTTGGATTAATTTTGGATAACTTGTCATATTCCACTAGCTTCGTGCATGAAGAGGAGCTCCCATGCTTTAAAAAGATTTTGGAGGATTTCATGGCATAGTCAAGGGTCTCATGTATAAAAGAAGAACGTCATAGCTAGTTGGTTTACCTTTTCTTTCACACATTGAGAGACAAGATTCATGTATTTTAAGGTGTGTTTTATTGTTGAGTTCACATATTTGGAAGCACAATTGCACAAGTGGAAACATCTCAAGAATGTCATAAGAGTAAAAAAGATTTAGAATTCCTACCATATTTATTAGGATTTAGATTTCACACTAATGTTTTCTGGAGTTTCCTACCTTTTTTTTAATAATTTGGTTTAAATTAAGAATAAAACTCATTACTATTCAATGAAATTATGAATTAGATTTCCCACCAATATTTTTAAGAGTTTCTAATTTCCATTTTGTTTAAATTGAGAATATAACTCATTCTTATCCAATGAAATCACTATTTAGATTTCTTGCTATTTTTAGATTTCCCACCATTTTTATTAAGATTTATATTTCCCACCAATATTTTTAGGGTTTTTTACTATTTAAATTGAGAATAGAACTCATTCCTATTCATTTGAGTGTTCTTTAGATACAATTGGACTCACTATTGAATTTAGCGCGCCATGACTACAAGAAGAAGAAATGAGAAAAGGTAAATTTATGTTTTATAATAATGAATTATTTTAAGTTATTTTTTTTGTGATTTTGGACGTTTTAGCTATTTTTTTTTTCTTCGCCTGAAGCAGGTGTGCATGTATATTTAGGCAGATAAATATATTTTTTTGAATCAGTTATTTTTTGGGTTCTTCAACCTTTTTATTGTGCTGGTGACATCGATCCTGAATCACGTTGGTGACATCTATCCTCAATGCATGTTTGGCCCCTTTAATTCTTGATGGCCTCCACCATTTTTATGAGGCAAAACCACGCGATCTACATTTAATTCTGGATTGCCTCCACAGTTTTAGATGTTTGCATGCTAATCCCTTCCATCAAAACCACAGTTAGCAGTTCCTCAACAAACACAGAAAATTGACAGTGTACAGCAATCACAGACATCATCCGCATTGTGAAATGTCCAGACACAAGTAGTAAACCAAATTAAGTAGCAGCAGAAACCTTCCTAGGTTGTTGCTCACTGTCATGAATATTATCAGAGTTAGGATGGGTGTTTTCTGCTGTTTGTTGTGCTTTTTTGAAAATGTGTCGAGGCCACTAAGTATGTTAAATACAAGGACTCATACAGATGAATACGTTCGTTTGCATAATCTCAAATAAAAGTCATCAAGTTTTGCATAAGGGTTGGGCTTACGCAAATTCTATGGCCCTTCATTGTGACCAGTCGAATATATGACATCTGATCAAAAGGATTTGAGGCATATTGCAGTGACAATTTTAGGCGTCTTTTTTATAAGGTTTCCTCATGTGAGAGTTTGTAATGGTTTTTGGTATGCCCAGAAGACAATCACATCACTTATTTTATGTTTGCTGCCAATATTTCATTCCATCGTTTGATTACATTCTCACAATAATGCAGAATCAAATTACCTGTGTTTCTTAATCAAAAATTCAAAAAAAATTGAGACTTGCAAGCAAATGTTATGCTGGTTGTCTCTGCCAGAAATGTTAGCGTTGAACCATAGCGCTGCTCTGAAATTTGAGACTTCTATATCGGTGACAACAGATTTCATTCAACCTGCCAAAACGCTGTTTACGAAGTTTTGTTTCGAAAGAATATTCAATATAGTGTCTTTTAATGTGAGAATACCAATATTTTCAGTCACAAGATTTCTGAATCAGCATGCATATTATTCCTTCACCATGCAGATGTTCAATATTTTCATAGAAGTATGTTTTAATGATCAATACATATTTCCCAATATAATTTTTTTGGGGGTTTTGTTCGGTTATAATACTGCGTTTTCAATTTTTGATGAATATTATGTTGGTTTACTATTACATTTTTATGTTAGCACTTTTATTATGACATTATCTTCATTAGTTTCAGAATTATTTGGCATAGAAAGTAACTAGAAGAATTGCAAATCGCTGTAGATTATTGTCAACAGATGGACTTGTGTTAATTTATATAATTCTTTAAGTCCCTAAATTATATATTTGCCATACTGATCAACTGAAACTTCAAGATGAACCATATATAATTTGTCCCTGTTTTGTCCCAATTTCAACCAACATTTTAGGGTGAAAATCATATCATTTCTAATGTCAATTCTGAAGCTGTGTCATATAACCAGTCCTATATGGTGTCTACCTTACTGGAGGAGGTTCCGATATAGCAAATAGACCTTTTATAAGCTAGAAATGATTCATCTTCATCACACTTATTTTGTCTAATTTAAACCTGCAAGCAATGGAAGATTATGTCATATAAATTGTCCGCCTCTTTATGTTTCAGCTCATAATTATATATAGGAGGATCACTCAAGATTCATAGTATAAGATCTGCATCTATCAACCCATAAAACAATGTTTTTCATAGTATAATGCTCTACACTGCTTTAACATTTGAATAAATCCTTGTTTTTTTTTTTTGACATAATCGGTTGATGTTTGTATTCAAAAAGAAAAATTTGGGAGTCTAGGCTCCATTGTTATAGGGCAATATGTTTGAAAAAATATATAGAGAGGGACATCAGTAAGGTCAACTTCCCCTGCACTCCGATTATGCTTGGCTGTTGTAAGAGCTAATCTAGTGTAGATTCGGACAAACTATGACAATAAAAAAATACATTTGTAAAACATGTTAAAGAGAGGTTGTCTTTAGAGCCTGTAAATCCTGCAATAATATGCCTTCAAGGCTTGTAGATCCTACATTTGCTGTGCTGAAACTGGGCTCAATGTTTCCAAAAAAATTCCTAGTTGCCATCGAACTCTTGGGCGTGAAAACAAAAAATGCCTCTACAAGCAATCTAAGATAATTTGTCCTATTCATGGCAGAAAATAGAAAGACTCGAAAGCATTGCATTTGAGGCTACCGAGAGGTTTGGAACAAGCCCTGTTTTCTTTTGCATCGGCCTCCTTATTGAGGGAGCGAAGGAAATGAATAAATCGAGTTTCTTGCATTAGCTAGGTGAGCACATGGCATCGATTTATTATTTGCTGGAGAGCTAAATTGGAGGCTGTCCGATTGTGGACCATTAAGCTGATGATGATTGCCGAATCTCCGATCGTTGTTGCTGTGTGAATGCCGAGAACTTGGAGCTGAAGGAGGCCTTGGTATAGAGCGAGGGCTTCAGCTCTGTTATTGGAAAGGGGGCCTAATCCCCATTCGTAAGCAAGGATGATGTCTCCGTTGGCATTACAAATAATTCTGCCCGCCCCAGCCTTGCCAGGATTAGACTTGGAAGCTCCATCAAAGAATAGATAGTGCGTGTTACAGCTTCTTATCCAGCCTGCAAACTCCTTATCCTTCATTCTAATTTTCCAATTGCTGTTAGAGATTTGGTTATTGTTGGTGTCGTTTCTGTTTTGGCCATAATATTGGCCCCTGTTGCTTTGATCGAGCAAACATCCTATATAATTATGTTCTTCAATGAAGAGACCAGCAGTGTCAATGCTCCTTTGACACTTGACAGCTATAGTTTCCAAAGCGAGTCCTCTTGCCTTGTTATATAGCTTCCTAATTTCGATTTTTTTGTCTTTGAAAATTGTTTGATTGCGTGCTAGCCATATGCGCCATAGCATAGTATAAGGGAGAGCGTTCCAGACTCGTCTTGCCACATTGTTCTTCTTGCGCTGCCAGGGGTAATTATTCTTCCATAAGTGTAAGAGTTCGGCAATGGTGTTGTGGGAATCCCAGGGGAGCTGGTCCTTCAGGAAGGCTTCTTTCCAACAAGCAGTGACGAAGGGGAAATTCATGAAAAGGTGTTGAATAGTATCCTCAGCTGCTTGACAATTTGGGCAGCGGGAGGGACCAATAATACCACGCTTTTTTAGATTATCAGAGGTTAGCACTTTCCCTTTTAGAAGAACCCATATGAAGAATTTAATTTTTGGAAGAGTCTCTGATTTCCAAGTAGTTTTCCATTGAGTCCATATGGGCGTGGGGCGATCACTATTACAGATTTTTCGGTAGGCGGTTTTGACAGTATAGTTGGTGCCTAAAGGGACCCAACAGAAGAAATCATCTTCGTTTTGTTTGGTGGGGCCGATACCATGGAGTTGAGTCTACAGATTATCCAGGCTTGAACGTAGCTCGTCAGGTATAACAAGGAAATTCCAACCAGTCCAGAGATGAGTGTGAATATCCCATTTGGATATCTGGCTCAAGCTGTGAATCCCCTTGTTGTCAAGGAAGGTGAGGATCTAATGGGTTCCAGGCTTACTGCTGATAGGAAGCTGGCCCATTTTTTTATCAGCCCCTATTCTAGTGTTGTTGCCTCCCTTGGGGACCTTAGAAATGTTAGAAGCAAGGATGGGAATTGCTTTTTTACACAGCCCCCAGATTTTGGTGCAGGCTCTGAGAGGAATATCGTGGTCTAATAGAAGTTGCCTCGGAGAATTTAAATATTTGGTTTCCAACACATTCTTCCACCAAGCAGATTCTCCATTGATGAGTCTCCAGATTATCTTGCCACCAAAGACCAGGTTTAGTAGTTGTGGTGATCTGATCCGCAGCCCTCTAGAGTAACTTTAATCCATAATTGGTTGATTGTATCAGTTTGGTGATTCCAGGCAGTGTGGTTCCAAAGGGTGGCGATTCCCCCTGAAGCTCCCCTAGATTCACAAATGCTTCCATCATATTGCTTGAGGCGATCAATAATCCCTCTCATTTCTTGGTATCCTTGCTTTGTTTCTTGTAACAGTAATATTATTGGTTTTTCCTGAGTTATCAAATCATTCAGAGCTGTGATTTTAGAGGGGTGCCCTAATCCCCTGCTATTCCAAGATAGGACTTTCATCATTGGGTGAGAGGGGTATGGAGCGTTGCTCACACTCCGTGATCTTTGTATGCCGCTTCCTTACTTTTTTGCCCCAAAATGTAATTTTGTATAGGGTTCTGAGTGCCCATGGCAATATCTTTTTGTGTGTTTTCTTCTCTGTGTTGTTTGGTCGATCTCCTGCCTGGTCCTTGTTTCCTGTGAGTGTCCAGATTGGCCCCATGTTCTTTAGTAGAGCTTCTAGTTGATCTTGATGAAGGAGGGTCATGGGAGAATGAAGGAGAAGGGTTTGCAGGGGAAGTGGGAACAGGAGTGCCATCCTGAGATGGAGGTAGAGTGATGGGGGGTCATCATCAAGGGAAATGGGAGAAGGGATTAGAAGACTCTAAAGATTTCTTGGGAGGGGAGGGCAGAGGAGTCGACGAGGAGGAAGGATTAGGTTTGAAGGGAGAAAATTTGGGAGGAGCTTCAGCTAGCTGGGCAGCAGTAGTCTTTTTCCTCTTGACAGTTTCCCATTGTTTCTCGGGCTGAACATTTTCATCATTAACAATTTTAGAGCATCGATTGGAAAAATGACCGTACTCGTGACATACCTTGCATTTAAATGGGATTTGTTTTAATCGCTATAGATTATTGTCAACAGATGGACCTGCGTTAATTTATATATTTCTCCAAGTCCCAAAATTATAAACAAAGTCCCAACAACATCAAGAATCTAGACTGCTTTGAATCTCTTCTATAATTGGACTGCTTACGATAACCCATTGAATTTCATAATTTTGTATATGGCAGACTTTTCCTTTGCCTTTTTCAACTAGAAGCCCAGTATGTTAGCGTGCAGTTGTCTCTTCTAATGCTGTTCAACTACCCATGCAATTTTCTCTTCTACTGTTGTTCAACTACCAATTCCATCTTGTTTTATCCGTGTCTAGCCCTCTTTCCTAAACTATTTCACTTAGAATTAAAATTGTAATCCTTATTTAATAATGCTCGATGACACAACAGGTCTCTTTATAATAATGTATGCTACAAATTTTATGTATAAGCCTAAATGGTAGTCACATGAAGATGAATATAGACAGATTCTAGAGAAACTGGGGTTTATTCCTGAAAAGTATGAGCCTCTATTGTTTAGTTGCCTTTTTTGGAGTCCATAGAATGATAACCGCAATGGCTTTGAGAGTTTTATTGACATGCACATGGCATCCATTGCTACAATATATCATTCAAGTGTTTCACTCAACATGATTACTGTTAGATGCTTTTCTCTCTTTCTTTTTTTATATTGGACTTCTGTAATGGTTCTTTCAGCCTAGTTGTTCACATAGAAATTGTTTTTAACTTTTTTTAGCCTAGTTGTTTACACAGAAATAGTTTATTGTTTATCTTTAGGCAAAATAACTCCTCAATTATTGTTATATGTGAACCCATTCACACCACCCTGCAATTTCTTCCCTAGAAATGGTAATGTCATTGTGGCTTTAGACTATAAAATTTTACAACTCATACTTCTCTTTAAGAACAAAAATGAAATTGAACTCTTATGATCTGAATTGAACTCTTATGAAATGACAAGGATTTGCTAATAAAAATGTTTTTTTTGTTATGCAGTCTATCCACGGATATCCATACCGAGGTAAGAAATTATTTTTCGTTTTGGACATCAATGATTTTTTAACAATTATTGTGTTTTCTTTTCTACTTTAAGTGATCTCTTACTAACTTTTATTAAGTGTCGCAATCTATATGTGTAGGTATCCAATAGGAATGAAAGACATCGTAAGAGATGACTTTTAACAGTGAGTAAAATCACAAAGTCAAGCCACATTACCAAAAAAAAATGACAACATTCGATGTGGCATCATAAAAAAACATCCACAAAATAGAGCACCAGGATATGTTTCCCCATTACAACATGAATCTAGTTGCTTTAGTGTCAACACCAATTCTAATGCACATATTCTTGAGAAAAATGTGGATGAACCATTGGAAGTTATGATCATTTTTCAACTTTATATTTCTTGTATAAATACTTCAAGATTTTATGTTAAGAGATTCATATTGTTATTGTCTCAAAAGGTGTGATTTGTTTTCCAGAAAATTCTCAGCATGTACCATCACAACAACTTTATGGTTTGGAGCAAGAACCATCACAACTAGATCATGATATGGAGCAAGAACAACCACATCAAGAGCATGGCTTGGAAGGAGAAGATCCAAGTATTGAAGCTCATAGTACAACAAATGTGAAAAGGAAGGGTAGGGGACCAACAAAATGCCTCTTTGGAAACACTACAGAGGCCTCTGCATTGCCTGAAATTCAATTTAATGAGAGGGGATAGCCTGTTGGTCCACAATCAGATAAATTCTCCTCCTTTTTAGGTGTCCTTGCAAGAGAGATTGTAGGCATCAAACATATGGAATGGAAACAAGTGCCTGAAGCACTTAAAAAAGACATATGGAGTGCAATCAATGTGAGTATCAACCAAATTATTATTGGATTTTTTTCTAAATTTCATTGGTGTATGTGAACGTGTGCATGATAATTTTGATTTCAAATAAGTATTTGTATATAATAATTCGTTTTTATCTATTGTAGCGTACCTACCAAATAGACTTGTCAGCGGAGCAATGGTGTTATAAAGCAATATCTCAGTGCTTGAGAACTTACAGATATCATTTGTATAAAAATTATTATTTGAAATACAACACAGATGAGGAGAGGATGACAAATGCTCCTATTGGATTAAATGAAACCGATTGGATTGAATTTGTTAGAATACGATTGGAACCTAAATTCAAGGTAAAAATGAATGACAAATCTACTTGTTATCGTTAAATGAGATTTGAATTTGAATCCTTGCATATAATCAATTTCAATCTAACCATCGATTTTTTATTGAGTTCCAGGAGAAAGCAAAAGTCAATCAGGAAAATAGGACATTAGAACTAGAGACCCACACTTCTGGCCGTAGAGGTTACTTTAGAGTTGAACATGACCTTGTAAGTTGTAATCAAATTTATTTTTTGTTCACAATCACCAATTGCAAATATACTTATCTACACCATTGTAATTTTTGTGACTAGAATCAAACTTGCAATCAAAATGATGCGCCTGTAACTAGGGCTGATGTGTGGATGAAATGTCATACAAAGAAGGATGGAACTCCTATGTCATCATTTAGTGCAGAGAGAATAGTAATTTCCCGAACTATTTTTGTATCTATTTAATTTTTTTCTTTTTTAAATTTTAAATGATGTTTCTTACATGTGTTTGTTGAAATGTTGTCTTTGCTAGAAACAAATTGAATCGATACAAAATGATTCAGTGTCTCCTGCATATGCAACAAAGGAAGATGCCATTGCAATAGTTTTGGGGCCTGAGAGGAGGGATCGTGTACGTGGGGTTGGCTATGGGGTTACTCCAACTGATTTGTTTGGAAAAGACCGTTCTTACAAGAGGAAATTACATAATACAGAAGAAAAATTGAAAGAAAAAGACAAGGAACTTGGAATATTGAAGGCAGATATTGAAGAATTAATGCAATGGAAAGCTGCCACGAAGGCGGGAAAAGAAAATGGTCGAGTTAATCCAGAACCAACCAACAATGTAAGAATTACATGTAGGCTATTTAATTGTTGATGTATGCCATCTTTGAAGATTGAAATTTTAAAAGCACAATGCTAATATGAACATGATTGTATTTTTGTAGATATGTAATTAATGAAATATTATTTCTGTAGCTTAACCGTTCATCTTCTGATTTCATGGTATCACATTTAACTATTTATTTTTTAGCAGAGTTCCTTAAGTCTTAGTCAAGCTTCACTAGAACAAACTCCATTAACTTCAGGACAACGTGTTCATGACCCAATTGGTGACTTAATAACACGGGTAAGTTTTATACTTGTTTATTTTCTTTTTTAATATTATCTTTTTATTCTATGGAATCTTACAAGAATTTGTTTATTTGCAGGGTCAACCGCAATTACTACCTTCAAATACAGGATTGAAGGGGAAAAAATGTTCACTTACATATTTTAATGGTCAAGTGAAGGTTGCAAAGGGTTACATAAAAAACACCGAACCAAATTTTGTCATACCCAATGGAGAAGTATTAGGAGAAGGATATTATTTTGTGTGCCCAAAATCAATCTTGGTTGATTCGGATTGTGAAATTAAGCTTAAACGTAGAAGTAGTCAATGCGAGTATTTAGCAGATGCACTTAACACTTTTATATGTTGGAAGAGTAGTGACATTGAATTGATCAATGATTGAGAGAGAACAATGAATTGGTAAATTACTATCCCAAACATTTGAGGATTCTGGATGCAGATTGTGATAGCTTACTTGTGATTAATATCATGGTTAAGATGTTGGATACATGATTACTATTATACTTCTTTAAGCTATATGTTTTTTACATCAAATGTACAGCAATGTTCTTGCTACTGTTTGGTTATTGTTTTTAAGCTGGATATATAAACCTCATCACGCTGGATATATACTATCTTATCATGCTTTGTAAATGTTGTGTAAGGGTTGCAAGCTTTCTGTGATTTTTGATGATAGCCAGAATCCCTTTCAATTAAGGCTTAAACAACTATAAAACCATTTAAATTATCCATCCTGCACTTGCTAATGATAGATATTTTCCAACTTCTTTCTTCATTTTGATATTTTTCTTATTCCTTTGTTTTTGATGCTCAAGGAAGCACACATTTGGCTTATCAGGCTCATATGCACTCTCTCTCTTACACTTTGGAATCTAAATTGATAAGCTGGAACAAGTCCTTAAGGAGCTTGCATATGCTAATGAGAGTGTGATTCCTCATCATGTTTTGATGTCACTGCTCCCTTTTGTAGATCAAACAGTTCTTTTGGCTTCATCCCTAGGAATATTTTAGTGTCAGGTTGACTCCTTAGGTTGGTTTTGTGATATTAGACACCTAGTGCTAAAGTTAGTAAAACTAGGGTGATGGTCTTTAATCCCATTAATGAAGCTCTTTCTACTTCTCACTTTTTTTGTAGAGAACAACTAATGCATATCATTTAGGAGTGCAATTTACATGTCTCTCTTATAGTGTCTTGGTGCAAAGGGTATGCTTCTCATTCACGTTCACAATATTTCTAGATTCACTTTTAGGATATCTTTTCGGGATGAGGCTCTTTGATGTTGTCATAAAATCAATAATTTTGTATGGTGTGATGAAGTCTTGGTTATATGAGTGGAAAGAGTTCACATTATTATGCTTTAGTGCAATTTTCTACATGGAATCTTCTTCTTAGCGTGTCATTGTTTAAGTAGAGTTTGGGGCCTAACCGCTTTACATTCAATTTATCTTTAGGTTTACCTCTTGCTTATATAGATTCCAATAATTGGGTGACAACTTCAAGATGTGATAGGTACCCTTTCTTTATGTTTTTTTTTCTAACAAGTTCTCTTCTTACGATTAGTTCAGCCATATAGACTGTATGGATATTTCAATTAGTCACTCCCACTACTTCATTTCTCTTTTGATGCTCATCCTCATCTTTTCCCTTTGAGGATTAACACTCTAAAGATAGAGGAAATCTATAAAACATTTGTTTAAAGTTTAAGGTACTTATCTCACTCAATATAAGCCTTTAAAGTTTAAGGTACTTATCTCACTCAATATAAGCCTTTAATCTTGGGAAAGAACCTCTGGATAGAAGTTTGGTCTGCTGAAATAAACCTGATGGTAGTATTTCACATGGCACAGACTTAGACTTATCCATATTAATATGTCTGAGATTTCTTATATTTAATGCAGTTACATAACCTGAGTCCCCCATAACTGTTACTATTTGACAAGTAGATATTAACCTGTTAGTATGTAAATATCAAATATGAATGCAAGCAGTTCAGAATCGCTCACAAAATCGAAACTAGACTATTTCTTCAAGACTCTTTGCAAACAATGGTTGTTTTTATATGAAACAAAGGATGTATGTGATGATTTTAACAAGCCTTATTGGTAAAACTAGGCTTGATGTGACGAATGCAACAAGCTCCGAAGAAATTAGGCTCAAGCCTCAAAATCTTCAAAACAGGATATTTGAAGTTCACCAAGGTTGGATGGAACCAGCTGAAGTAGACTGGTGATTGAACTGATTTTAGACCTTTGACACAAACAAAATGCTGGAATTAGTAATAATTGAGGACCATATATTAATCCTCTGAGAATAATATTTTGGATTACTTTTGTTCAGTGTTAACCAAATTCTTTCTTCATTTTGATATTTTTCTTATTCCTTTGTTTTTGATGCTCAAGGAAGCACAAATTTGGCTTATCAGGCATATATGCACTCTCTCTTTTACACTTTGGAATATAAATTGATAAGCTGGAACAAGTCCTTAAAGAGCTTGCATATGCTAATGATAGTGTGATGCCTCATCATGTTTTGATGTCACTGCTCCTTTTTGCAGATCAAGCAGTTCTTTTGGCCTTATCCCTAGGAAGATTTTAGTGTCAGGTTGACTCCTTAGGTTGGTTTTGTGATATTAGACACCTGGTGCTTAAGTTAGTAAAACTAGGGTGATGGTCTTTAATCCCATTAATGCTGCTACTAACCTGATGTCAACATATCAATGCCCAAAACACTTGTGAAGTCTAAATGCCAAAGCTCTATCTTACATTGTGGTCTATGTGTAATTTCAATGTCAATAGAGGTTGAATGTGTCAATGTTAAGACCAATACATCGTGGCAATATGTCAATGTATCAAACTTCGTCAAATATGATATCTCAGTCAAGTATACTCAAATTTCAAGGTCATATCAGTGTAGGGTAGATAGGTTCACTATCTATCTGTATTAATTTCCACAAATTTGTTGCACAAATCAATATTTGAGGGTCACATAAGGTAAGTGTTATGGCACTATGTTTTGGTTCATAAATGCAATGAGAGGTTTTGGTTCATTACTTCTCACATGTTATAGCATTTCCAGAACCTAACATGGCACACAATCAAATTTCTTCCTCTCTTTTACGCTGCTTACTATGCTGCTAAAATTAATATAAAATGTGATTAGCACAAATAATATCCAATCAGCACAAGACTACTTAAGGCCAAGAGAAAAACCTTTAGGTTTGAGTGTGCCTCAAGTGCATAACCTACTAAAGACTATTTTTAAATCTAAACAACAAACTCATCTCACTGATAAGTTCTCTGAACAAAATCATCCCAAAAAGTTCTCCAGCTACCGTGGTAAACCTGTTGATAATTGAGCATGCACCCAGAATGGCCAGCAAAACCAACAAGAATGCAGTCCACACACATACCTTGTGTATAATCAGAAGATTACTTGTAGTTATTTAATGTGAATTCACACTTATTTGCATAAATATGTACTGTTCTTAATAAAAATAATACAGAAATACATCGTACTGCAGGTATCAAACATTCTACTATTGCAATTTAGAATGAATTTGTAACTTGTTGACACAAGGTAATCAAATTTGAAGTACATACCACCATGTCCAAGCCAGAAACAACTTTGGGCCTAAGTCTTCTCTATCTTTGGCAAAGTTGTACGTGAATGTATACATAAGCACAATAGGTTCAGCCACCCCAAGAATTAACAAAGGCTGACCTCCGAAAATAGAATGGATGATGCCACATATTGCAGTGGATGACAGTGTTTGAACTGCAGTAAGGATTCAATCTACAGTGCATTTTGATACTCAGTTTTTAATAGCATTTATCCGTAAAGCCTCAAGCAAGAAAAAAACGCAGCTTTTATTAATCCTATTGCTATTTTTTCCCATATTTTCTGTGAAATTATTGACCAATTCCAATGGAAGATTCATCTGAATAACTAAAGTGATTGGAAAATTTAAAGAATGAATTTTTTCAAGGGGTGAATGTTAATATGCCTGCAATGAATGCTTGTTAGTCAATACTATTACATGAAAACTATTCCTTTCATATATTATTAGTTATGCCACAAAGACAACTTGACTCGTATTAGACTTCCTATGGAGGAAATCAACTCTAGATGTAGCAATATGGAGTGCACCTATGGTAGATTTCAATGAGGTCTATTACTTTCACAGACGATCAATAATCTTCAAATCCCTTTCCCACAAAAAACTTGCATCTCCTTGCGATATAGATATAGTGAAATGAAGTTTGCCTCTGTCAAAGTGTATATCAGACCAAGGCCCCTAATTGATATATGGAACTTGAATGTATGTGAAGATGCAAAAGCCTTTCCAACAGCCTCCTAGTAATTTAGAACAAATTTATTTTTCTAAGATATATCTCGAGTCCTTCAGTGGAGTTTATCTCTAATGCCAAAACTTCCTCAAGTTTGCTACCTTTTTTGTTAGAATCATTTTCAAAAGACCAGTTAACGCATACTGAAATGATTCTCAGAATCATTTCTCTTGTATTTCCAAGAGATATCAAAGATTCCTTAAGTAAAGTTTATCTATAATGCCAAAAGCTCATAAAGTGTTTCACCATTTTTTTACAATCGTTTTCAAAAGGTCATTTCTTAAAGCATACTACAATGCTTAGAATCATTTTTAAAAGCTAATTGGGTCATAGTGTGGAATGTGCACGTCCAATGGGCTATTTAAGCATACTGCAATGATTTTAGTCATTTTCAAAAGGTAATTGGGTCATAGTATGGAATGTGAACTTACAATGGGCTATTTATGAATATCTGTGTGCATAAATACCCTTGTAGACAGGTTGGATATCTCTTGAGGACATTTTAACCAAGGTCCATCACGGATTTTGGGGCTTTAAAGGGTATTTTAGTGTTCAAATTTATTAATAAGCAGGGTTCAAGGTTTAAAGCCTTCACATTTTGGTATAATGCATTTAAATTTTTAGGGTCTAAGATTTAAGATTTAGGATGAACTAGCTCAAGGAAATTGGATACTGCTACTAACCTGAGGTCAACATATCAATGTCCAAAACACTTGTGAAGTCTAAATGCCAAAGGTCTATCTTACATTGTGGTCTATGTATAATTTCAATGTCAATGGAGGTTGAATGTGTCAATGTTAAAACCAATACATCGTGGCAATATATCAATGTATCAAACTTTGTCAAATATGATATCTCAGTCAAGTATACTCAAATTTCAAGGTCATATTAGTGTAGGGTAGATAGGTTCACTGTCTATATGTACTAATGTCCACAAATTTGATGCACAAATCAATATTTCAGGGTCACATAAGGTAAGTGTTATGGCACTATGTTTTGGTTCTGTTGTGGTAAAACACAACCCCCCCATTTTTTACTTTTTCACTTCAAATAATGGGGACCCTTTCTATAAATTTTTGACTAAACGCCTTTTCAGATTTTTATTTTATTTGATTATCCTACGCGATTGTTAATTTTTCATTTTCTTTGAATTCTTGTTTTTATTGCTTTGTTAGAATTAATTTTTTATAAGCCTCCCATTGACACTTTTTTCGCCTCATTTGGTCAACTGGTTTAAAAATGGTACTCCTTTGAAGTCCCATCATTTATCTAAGTCTGGGTTAAAAATGCTATTTTTATTCTTTTTATTTATTTTCAGAGTAGCTGTAGTTTAGAAAAACTTAATATTAAAAAATATATATTGTTAAAAAAAATAAAAAAATAAAAAATTTTATTTTTTTTAATTTATTTTTTTTATTTTTTTATTTTTTTTCGGATCCGTCGCAGATCGCAGATCTCAAATTTTAGATTCGTCGCAGATCGTAGATCACAAATTTCAGAATCCGTCACAGATCGCAGATCGCAAATTTCATAATCCGTCGCAGATCGCAGATCGCAAATTTCAGATTTGTCGCAGATCGCAAATTTCAGAATCCGTCGCAGATTGCAGATCGCAAATTTCAGATTCGTCGCAGATCACAAATTTCAGAATCCGTCGCAGATCGCAGATCACAAATTTCAGAATCCGTCGCAGAGCGCAGATTGAAAATTTCAGAATCTGTCGCAGATCGCAGATCGCAAATTTCATATTCGTCGTAGATCGCAATATTGCAATATCGCAAGATCGCAATTTTGCAATTTCGGATCCATCGCATATCGCAATATCACAATTTTGGATCCATCGCAATTTTTAGAACATGCACATTTAAAAAACCCTGATCCAAGGTTCTTGCGATATGCGATGTGTTAATTTTTTTTTATATATAAAGCTTTTGTTTCACCTCACGTCACCCTCACCTCACACTCCACTCACCATATCCTTCCACAAACTTACATGGATGAATTAATGAGTTTTGATTGATTTCAACGGTTTGTTTTATGAATTATGGGTATGGATTGATTCAAATGGTTTGTAAATTAATTTTTATATTTTTTATATTATAATAATTATATTATAATTATAATGTTTATTATAATTTTAATATAATTTGAACTATAATATTAATCGTATTTAAATTAACTTTTTTTCAAATAATTTGTATATTAATTTAATTTTGTAACTGAATTAATTGTTAGTTAGTTAATAATTAATTTAGAATTAATTATTAGATAATTAGAATCTAATTTAGGATTAAATTTCTAATTAAAAATTCTGATTTTTAGCCCAGCAAACAGAATTTCCGGATTTATGCCAGATTTGACTCATCAACTTTGGAAGCTCATAGATTGAGTTATACTTGACCAAATGAGGCCCAGGACAGCTCATTGGAAAGATAAAATCAAGGAGAACATTTCTGAGGAGATTTCAATAACAGATTTGATGATTTATTGGGTCAAAAATCAGGCAGAAGATCAAGCTCCGAATTTCTAAAATAAAATCAATTTTCTGAGTTTTGTTTTCTTCATTTTCATTTGCCCAACCTCTTCTAATTACAGATTCATGCATCAATATTATCCTTGGTTAATTAAGATCGTTATGAGTATCAATAAGAAGCTCAAATTTCCTTTTTATTTATTTAAATAGAATTTGATTGGATTTGTTTTAATGTTAGAAATAATATTTGGATTTTATTGTTGCATCTTAATTCATTTTAATTTCTTTTTGAAGGAAAAAACAATAGAAGGGATATTGAGGAAAAATATTTCAATCAATGAGAAAACTCCAACAATTAAAGATTGGAATTTTTGAGAAATTAAAGTTGGATTGGGCATATTTTTCTTCAACAAACTCTCTTCTAAAAATACTTTTGGGAGGATTATAAATTGCAAATTGCAAAATGTAAAAAAGGCTGCTCTCCTCTGCAATTCCAGACTTCTAAAAGCATTTATGTAATAGGAATTTAGAGTTGTAGATGGGGAGGAGAGAAAAATTTCATATCTGAACATTAATGAGGGTTTATTCTTTATGTCTTGAATTATGCATGATGGGCAGAGTTTGCATTTCTGCACCTCTAGTCTTGAAAGCAGAAATTCAAGTAATGTAAAGTAATGTTAGAGACCAGGATCAGAGAAGCAGATTCAATTAAATGGTATTTTTTGCATTTATGTATCAAATACCAGTTTCATTTTTATGTTAATAAAATTGTTGTTTCATTTTATTCATGTTTATGCATTTCTGTTGATATGGATAATTTGTCTCAAATTTTTATGTATCTCTGTTCTTATGGATTTAACTCTGATTTCTGACTAACGATTTGCTCAGAAATCTGTCTTACAAAACTGATTTTTTAAATAATAATATGTTGTGAATTTCTTCCGCATATTATTGTTTAATTATTGGCTTGACTGATTTGATAATCAATATCATTTTTTGTGAATTTCTTCCGGAGTGTTGTTGATTTATTATTTCAGTCAAATGGTCTCAATAGAATATGTTTTGGTACTCACAAATGTGAGCTAAATTGAATTTCTACGTTAGCTTAACATTAATTTAAAGCCAGGCATATTTTAATCCTCATTACTTAATTATCTTGCTCTTAGTTGGGATAGATTTATATCTACCTAATTGAGATAGGATTTAGATTAGTTTCTTTTGCTTGCATTATAGAATAAGTTTGCAATTAGATTAAATTTACATTCTTTTAAGTCCTCTTCTCGAAGAGGCAAAATCTTAGTTGTGGTTTGGCTGAACCCAAATCAGCTTAAGGGTCATTCTCTTGCCTGATCAGCAAGAAGAATTGATCTGATATCCCTGTCTATTGGTAGTTAACGATACATCATAAACCAATAGCGATAGGGAAAAGGTAACTGGACCTAGTTAAACCAGTCGGAGCCACTACCATAAACGGAAAAGGAGCTGTATTAAGGTCCGGACCGGGTGGTTATCCCCCAATGTTGTAGCAGCGATTTTCGAGGCCTCAACATTTTTGGCGCTAGAAGGAGGGCCTGAACCTCCATTTTCTGTTGGAGTCTTTTCAATTTTAACATTTTATTTAATCACGATGGCTCCTTTTAAACTTCCAATTTGGAGTTGTATCCATGGACGTGCATCTTTCAATACTCCACCCGAAGTGGTAAGACTCTTGTCTCAGGTGAAATTCAACGGTAAGAAAAATTCTTCCGCTTTTAATCATATCCTTAAATTTATTCATAATGTTTCAAATTATGATTTTCAAGGAATTGATGAAGGTATCTTATGCAGAATTTTTACTCTCACATTTGCGGCAGAAGCCAGAAACTGGTGTAAAACTCTTCCAGTTGCCTCAATTCACAGCTGGGATCAATTTGTTACAATTTTTGTTTGTAAATTTGACCGCTATGATTATGATCAGGTATGTGATGAAATTGAATATCTACGGAAAGAAAATGAATCTGTTAGAGATTTTAATATTCGATTTCATTTGAATTGTTTAAAATTTAATGTCAAAGATGAACCTAAGAAAGAAGAATCACTAGATTGGTTTGAACATAAGTATTCTATTCCCCCTAGTCCCGATCCATATGAAATTAGTTCAAGCTTTTTTCCACCCCCTTCTAATATAAATGATAATTCCAATTTGGGTGTGCAAATAAAATGTGATGAAGAGGTTTCACAAAGCTTGGAAAATATTTCTAATCAAATGCAAGAAGACAACAACAACAATTTTGGAGAAATACCTGCATTGGAATCTGAAAGTTTCTCTGCATTAAATTTAGAAAATCAGATTGCAAATCAACAAGTGCAAGCAACAATCAAAGTAAATAATAAAATGCAAACTGCTGTACAAATTTCTGAATTTTTTGATGGTGAACAAATGCCGAAATCAGAGCAGCAACGTAATCTTCTTCAAAAAAGCATGAGTACGCAAAGGAATGATTTAGAATATGAAATTTACAATGAGCATAATGTACAAGAGTTCTCAAACCGAAACATTTTTAAATGCATTATTTCAGATTCACATTTTTCCCTTTATCCTGATATTTTTAATGATGGTAATTTTTCCCCTCTTGGTGTTAATGATATTTCAGAAAATACAGAGGTTGATCTAAATGAATTACCATTAAATTTTTATCAAGATAGAGAAGTAATTAATGATCATTCTTTTGCCATTAATGAACATGAAATTCTTGTTCCTCCTTGTTTCGATATATTGGATGAGATTGAAGGGAATTCTAAAGAATCTTGTGAAGTCATTTATGATAATTACTCTGACATAGAAGATGTTGATTTCTATTTTTCTCAATAGAATTCTCATAAGAAAATTCAAATAACATCTGGGAATGAGGAACATTTCAATTTAGAAATTATTTCAACTAATCCTCATTTTAAAGCAGATAATCATCTTCATGATTTCACTATTCAAGAAAATATTCCAATTTATAATTCATATCATAACCAAGCTTTCATTCCTGTTCATAATCATAAATCTCTTTCTAATTCACAAGTTGGAATTCGAAATTACTCAAATTCCATAATTCTGGCCAATCCTTGTGAAAAAGAAATTATTTCAAAACAATCTCAATTGTGTTGTAACATTAGTTGTAACAATAGTGATTTCATTTTATTTTTGTTTCCTCACTTATTTTGTATTAAATCAGATTTATTTTCAGATTTTTGATACATTATGCTGGCATATTGAGCACTTTATTATCAAACATTCAATTGATACATTGCCCTGTTGGAAAATTGAAGTTTTATATTATAATCAAAAGCATCAAAAGCTATTTCAATTTCAATTTAAATCAATGCTAATGTTTTATCAAAAGCTTCTATCTTCTCAAAGGCAATATCAACAAGATAATGTATTTTTAGAAATCTTCCAGCAATCCAATTTAATTAATAATTTTCCATTTCATTTAAAAGATTTCCATCCATTTTTCATTAATTCATTTGAAAAATATTTGGAAATTTTTCCTTCATGGAAGATTGTCAATAGCTTAACATTTACACATAACACTGACAGTTTTTTCCAGTCCTTTGAATCTAAAAGCTCATATCCACAATCTGGCCCTTCATCTCCTCTTTTGAACATTTCCCAATTATTAATAGAAATCCATCCAGATTTCTATGATCCAATTGGTATTCAATTGGAAAGAAAATTTCATGAGAAAGAGATTTTAGATAAGCTTCTAACAATAGTTGTACATTCTGATTTCAGGTTTAATTTTCTTAGTTCAATTAGATTTGTATTTTTATTACTAACATTTGAATTGTACATACATGCAGGGATTAAAATGAGAAAATGGTTACACTCGAAATATTACTATACTTAGTCATTTTTCAAAAATATGGTTAGAATAGGAGTAGAGTTAATATAGTTAATTTATTTTCAAGAGTTTTGTAGATTAAAAATAAAACAAAGCAATCAGCCATTTTCACACATGTTCAGTGATTCTCCCAATTAGAAAAATTTAATTCTTGCTTTCCTTTTTAAATTTATTACAACAATACCTCTGCTCTGTCTATTTTGAATAATGTCTTGATTAAATTCAATTAAGGTTGCACTTGGCATCAATCACCTCAAAGCCACTTTTCTTAATTTCGGGATTTTCTTCTAAGACTTTCTTTTGAAATTTATATGATAAAGGTTTTGAGGATATAAAAGCTTCATGATCTCATTATCCCATGAAATGTATGATTGTCTATGATAAGCTTAATTCTGAATCAATCATTATTAGTCAGTCTAACCTTTCGTGGTATTCATATGAAGTTCATAATATCTTCCTTGAAATTTGTTAAGCTGACCTTTAGGATGTCCATTTTGTTGTGTGCACACATTCAAATCTGTTTTGACATTTTTCCACAATTAGTGGCTTTAATCCCATTCGGACCTTTAGTTTATTATCTGATGTTGTAATACACATCATATTTATTTACTAAAGGCATTATTGAATAGTCACTATAACAATATAGATTTTTCTCAAGTCAATTCAGAATGGGAAGAGGTAATAAATTGTTGTTTCAATTCAAAAGGGAAGACTATTTTCATATTTATTTCTAGTGAATTTTATATTTCCTGAACATGAACAAGCATATTTTATTTAGGCTGATTGCTCACTCTGATTTAGAATAAATAATGAGATGATTTTGAACAAAGTCATAATTTTGATCAATCGAAGGAATAATTTGAAGATTCATGAGGTAAAATCTACAGACAATTTCCTTCCAGGTATGCATTTACAAGTTCATTTTCATCTATTATTAGTTTATCTTTTCTTTAGTTTATTTTTGATACTTTTTCTGTTTTGTTTGTAGGTTTTCATTTGTTTTCAAAACTTGAAGTAAGCAGCAAACCCATTTCAAAATTTGCAACAAGATCAAGGAAATTTTATTTGAGATTCATTAGAATTTGATCATTCTTTAACTTTGTTTTTATTAATTTGGGAAACCCAATCGAAATTAAAAACAATATCATAAGATTTCATCGGAAGTAGTTCTTAGCAGTTTTGATAAAAAATTGGTCATAAAAGATCTCCAATGTATTACCTCACTCATATGCCATATCGCATTTCGCATATCAGAGGTTTGCAGTTGAATATACTTCCATTATCATAAATATGCCCTGATCCCCGATATAATATTTCTTCAACGATGTGATCGCTCTATATTATCGCACATCTTCTCATTACATGTTTTCATTTCGGTAATTTTCCATTTGCAATCTTTGATGTGGTAGTTTCCAATGCATGCCTCTAAGCCATTAACATTTAATCGATATATGGCATAACAACAAAGGTGAATTTTTGCAAATTAAACTCAAAGCATGGTGAAGAAACATGTGATGTGAATCATCCAATATGACGATGTGTTATTTTAAAAGCAAGCTTGGGTAACCACTATGGTAAGAAAGCAAATAATGACCGATTTGCAGTATATTCAAATCATTCTGATTTTTCATGTATTTCAGTTTTAAATATATAATTCCATAATTAAAAAGGAATTCAAGACATCTCTATTTTCATATTTTAATTTATTATTTTGGATTTGGTCTTGATTCTGGACAATTTATAAAATCATGGAGTTTATATGAAACTTATAATATTTTTAAAAACATTCGTTACTGCAAATTCACATTTTCATTTTTGATGCATTTATTTTAATTTCAATTCCCTTGAGCACTAAGCATTCCATTTTTACATTTTACTGCTTGCTTTAGTGTAAATAAAATAAATAATGATTTTGAGTTATAAGATTTTGGTTAGTTTGACTTCTTCATGTTTTTAATGTTAATTAAAATAAGAAGTTAGCTAGTTTGGAGAAACTGATACCTTTCAGGTAAGATAAAAAAAACAATCATCCAATGGTAAGATTCATATACCCACTTTCATTTATTTCCATTTCATTACTTTAGTTTTAGTTTTATTGTTCTGATACATAAATCTGTTTTGCAGCTCTTCATAAAAGCTTCCAATCCTCTGCCAGATCATATTTTCGAAGTCCATACTCTTCTCCTGGCTTAATTTCAAGAAGCAACGATAATCCTCGTTGAAACAGCTACGCTAGGAAGTTTCTGAACCTTTAATCTGTTTCTTTAAGCATTCCTTTTTATTAGAAAATGATTAAGATGATGCTTGGAAACAAAAAGATTGATATCAGACAAAAAGTACTCATTGTGGCTGAATTTTATCATCATTGCGATCTAAAAAGCCTAAAACACTACAACCCTGCAAGGTATGATTTTTCTAAATCTCTACATAAGAAGGATTTATTACACGATTATTTCTTTCTTCATATTATTGAGACATTGGTATAAACATTCTTGTTTGAGTTTATCTTGCGAAACTTGGATTTTCCTTTCCATTTTTGAAATTTCTTCATTTTTATTTTTGTTCGTTAGTTTCTTTCTTATTTTAGAATAAGAATTCTTTTCCTTTGATTCTCAGTTTTGATTTTGGTGACTTTGCCATGATTTATATGGAAGGCCTTCTTGTTACCTAAATATGGTCAGCATACATGGAGAAAATTTTTTAATAGTCATCTATTAGCTTTTTCTTAAATATCTTACTAAAAGTTTGATTTTCTTATTATAAAGGTAGACATATTTAAGGAAGAGATTACTAATTTAGAGAAGTTGACAAAGTATCATAAAATCTGGAGAAATTTCTTTTTCATCAAAATTGTAATCATTTTGAGATTTCAAAATTTTATTAAGATCTTTCAAAGTTCTATTATCAGTCAAGAAAAGTTATTTTTAACCAAGTAAAGACACTTTACAGCAAAGCACCTTTTAACTCTAAAATTGTCATTCTTAACTCTTAAGGAGTCAATGATTCTCCCTGTCCCAAAGAGTCTTATTTTTCTAGAGTATAATCTAGAAATATATTTAAACTTAAAAGATAAGAGCTCTCATCATGAGCCTTCTTACCATGATCATAGGGGAAAAATAGGCTGACATTACCAACACTGCCAAACAAACCAAGGCAATGGCTTATGATTGCAAACAATTATAAGATAAGGGGTCTCATCACGAGCCAGCTTGTTCAGTCCAATTATAACTAGTGAATGGCATTGTCAACTATCTGGCTACCAAACCAGGAGAATGACTTTTAAGATTTATAATATTAAAAAATTAAAAAAAATAAAAATAAAATAAAATAAAATAAAATAAAATAAAAAATAAAAATAAAAATAATATAAATGGATTTATCTCTAGGTCAATAATTCTTAAAGAGATGGGATTCTGAATCATTGGTGGTTAAAAGGTAACCCTATCGAGACTATAGATGTTTGCTGGCAACAGTGGCTCTACCTGTGACAAATGAGTATATTTTAAAAGCTAAGCTGTAAAGTGACCCCTGCTTTATCTCTACAACTAATTAAGGACTGATATAGAGTTTTGAAATATTTTAATTTATGAGGAATTTTAAGAAAAATTACAGTTAGATGATTCTTTCTTTTTTCAGACTAATGATCCTAGTCAAGCATTTTAAGTATAATTCTCTTTTCTTTAATTATTTTTACTTGAATTTTAGGAAAATCTCATTCATATCAAACATAGATAACTGGTTCTTCTCTCGTGTGTCGCCAATGTTGTGGTAAAACACAACCCCCCCATTTTTGACTTTTTCACTTCAAATAATGGGGACCCTTTCTATAAATTTTTGACTAAACGCCTTTTCAGATTTTTATTTTATTTGATTATCCTACGCGATTGTTAATTTTTCATTTTTCTTTGAATTCTTGTTTTGATTGCTTTGTTAGAATTAATTTTTTATAGGTCTCCCATTGACGCTTGTTTCGCCTCATTTGGTCAACTCTTTTAAAAATGGTACTCCTTTGAAGTCCCATCATTTATCTAAGTCTGGGTTAAAAATGCTATTTTTATTCTTTTTATTTATTTTCAGAGTAGCTGTAGTTTAGAAAAACTTAATATTAAAAAATATATATTATTAAAAAAAAAAACAAAAAAAAATTCGGATCCGTCGCAGATCGCAAATTTCAGATTCGTCGCAGATCGCAGATCGCAAATTTCAGATTCATCGCAGATCGCAGATCGCAAATTTCAAATCCATCGCAGATCGCAGATCGCAAATTTCAGATTCGTCGCAGATCGCAAATCGCAAATTTCAGATTTGTCGCAGATCGCTGATCACAAATTTCAGATCCATCGCAGATTGCAAATCGCAAATTCGAATCCGTCGCAGATTGCAGATCGCAAATTTCGGATCCATCGCAGATCGCAAGATCGCAATTTCGCAATTTCAGATCCATCGCAATTTTTAGAACATGCACATTTAAAAAACCCCGATCCAAGGTTCTTGCGATATGCGATGTGTTAAAAAAAATTTTAATATAAAGTTTTTGTTTCACCTCACGTCACCCTCACCTCACACTCCACTCACCGTATCCTTCTACAAACTTATGTGGATGAATTAATGGGTTTAGATTGATTTCAATGGTTTGTTTTATGGGTTTTATGTTTGGATTGATTCCAATGGTTTGTAAATTAATTTTTATATTTTTTATATTATAATAATTATATTATAATTATAATATTTATTATAATTTTAATATAATTTGAACTATAATATTAATCATATTTAAATTAACGTTTTCAAATCATTTGTATATTAATTTAATTTTGTAACTGAATTAATTGTTAGTTAGTTAATAATTAATTTAAAATTAATTATTAGATAATTAGAATCTAATTTAGGATTAAATTTCTAATTAAAAATTCTGATTTTTAGCCCAACAAAAAGAATTTCCAGATTTATGCCAGATTTGACTCATCAACTTTGGAAGCTCATAGATTGAGTTATACTTGACCAAATGAGGCCCAGGACGGCTCATTGGAAAGATAAAATCAAGGAGAACATTTCTGAGGAGGTTTCACTAACAGATTTGATGATTTATTAGGTCAAAAATCAGGCAGAAGATCAAGCTCCGAATTTCTAAAAATAAAATCAATTTTCTGAGTTTTGTTTTCTTCATTTTCATTTGCCTAGCCTCTTCTAATTGCATATTCATGCATCAATATTATCTTTGGTTAATTAAGATCGTCATGAGTATCAATAAGAAGCTCAAACTTCCTTTTTATTTATTTAAATAGAATTTGATTGGATTTGTTTTAATGTTAGAAATAATATTTGGATTTTATTGTTGCATCTTAATTCATTTTAATTTCTTTTTGCAGGAAAAAACAATAGAAGGGATATTGAGGAAAAATATTTCAATCAATGAGAAGACTCCAACAATTAAAGATTGGAATTTTTGAGAAATTAAAGTTGGATTGGACAGATTTTTCTTCAACAAACTCTCTTCTAAAAATACTTTTGGGAGGATTATAAATTGCAGATTGCAAAATGTAAAAAAGGCTGCTCTCCTCTGCAATTCCAGACTTCTAAAATCATTTCTGTAATAGGAATTTAGAGTTGTAGATGGGGAGGAGAGAAAAATTTCAGATCTGAACATTAATGAGGGTTTATTCTTTATGTCTTGAACTATGCATGATGGGCAGAGTTTGCATTTCTGCAGCTCTAGTCTTGAAAGCAGAAATTCAAGTAATGTAAAGTATTGTTAGAGACCAGGATCAGAGAAGCGGATTCAATTAAATGGTATTTTTTGCATTTCTGTATCAAATACCAGTTTCATTTTTATGTTAATAAAATTGTTGTTTCATTTTATTCATGTTTATGCATTTCTGTTGATATGGATAATTTGTCTCAAATTGTTATGTATCTCTGTTCTTATGGATTTAAATTTGATTTCTGAGTAACGATTTGCTCAGAAATCTGTCTTAGAAAACTGATTTTTTAAATAATAATATGTTGTGAATTTATTCCACATATTATTGTTTAATTATTGGCTTGACTGATTTGATAATCAATATCATTTTTGTGAATTTCTTCCGAAGTGTTGTTGATTTATTATTTCAGTCAAATGGTCTCAATAGAATATGTTTTGGTACTCACAAATGTGAGCTAAACTGAATTTCTTCGTTAGCTTAACATTAATTTAAAGCTAGACATATTTTAATCCTCATTACTTAATTATCTTGCTCTTAGTTGGGATAGATTTATATCTACCTAATTGAGATAGGATTTAGATTAGTTTCTTTTGCTTGCATTATATAATAAGTTTGCAATTAGATTAAATTTACATTCTTTTAAGTCCTCTTCTCGAAGAGGAAAAATCTTAGTTGTGGTTTGGCCGAACCCAAATCAGCTTAAGGGTCATTCTCTTGCCTGATCAACAAGAAGAATTGATCTGATATCCCTATCTATTGATAGTTAACGATACATCATAAACCAATAGTGATAGGGAAAAGGTAACTGAACCTAGTTAAACCAGTCGGAGCCACTATCAGAAATGGAAAAGGAGTTGTATTAAGGTCCGGACCGGGTTGTTATCCCCCAATGTTGTAGCAGCGATTTTTGAGGCCTCAACAGGTTCATAATTGCAATGAGAGGTTTTGGTTCATTTCTTCTCACATGTTATAGCATTTCCAGAACCTAACATGGCACACAATCAAATTTCTACCTCTCTTTTACACTGCTTACTATGCTGCTAACATTATTATAAAATGTGATTAGCACAAATAATATCCAATCAGCATAAATCTCTATTGTGAATAATGTGAATGCATTCACAAATAATGTGAATGCACACTTATTTGCATAAATATCTATTGTTGTTAATAAAAAAACTACAGAAATACATCGTACATCGTAAGGATGTTAGCACAGGACTTAGTGAGGAGACTATTTCCAAGTGTTTAGAGAAAAGCTTGTACTCCTCAAAAACAGAGTATGCTTCTCAGAGTATGGATATTGAAGTCAAATGCAGCATTTTCCAGGTATTTATAATATCTGTGGGGAGGACTTTTCTTTGAATGCAGTAACTAATATATGTCCACTTCTTGTCCGTAAGTCTTGAAATGCTGCCAGCTGGAATTATCAATTTACAATTTCACACCAAGTTACCTTATATTTTTCAAGGCATAATGCAATCATCACTGAAAAAGAGAGTAATCAGTAAGATTATCAAAGAATGAAGCAGGCTTGGACTTTAAAATTTGTTTGTAGATTTATAGGTTTAGTTGGTAGTTTTAAAGTGTAAAATTTTCTCTCTCTTCAGATTCAAAAACATATGGAAACCCTTGCTAATGATGGTAAATCAGAGTATGAAAATGATGGTATGAATTGTTTGTACAAGAAGAGTATTTAGAAAGATATGAGCTGGGAAATTTAAAGTGCAGTCACAGTTATCACGAGGCCTGCATCAAGCAGTGGTTGCTTTAGAAAAACAAGTGTCCAGTCTGCAATATTTCCGTCATTTCATAGCAGGAAAATTCTGGTTTGCTGCATTTTTTTTCTGTTTCTGTTAGGAAAATCTTAGGATCAGTGCTTTGATGAAGCAGCAAGCCCTTCCCTTGATTTTCTTTCCTTGGGCTGGTGTTTAAACTTTTAGAAAATCCTGTACATGTAGATATCCTTTGTGCAACTTGCATTCTCATGACTATTCCTTTGATAATGTTCTTTTGTTTTTCTAGTAAATTATGCTTATAATATTCCTTCTACAGATATGACTAGCGTTAACCATGTGCAACTTCCCCTTTGTTAGGAGCTTTGTCAAACTATTAACCATATGCAACTTTGTCAGAATGTGGTCCCACACTACCAACTCCCTAATGAACTTGGAATCTTAGGAAATTGTATTGAATATCAATGTGTTTGAAATGGTTATGACACATTGGATTTTCATAGAGCTTGATGTAACTTTGATTCTCACAAGAGACAATATTGGGCTTCAACAAGTGATTGGTTGAATCTACAATCAAGTTGCAAATCTAGGTAGCTTCATAATAAGAATATGAAACTGCCATATACTTTGCTTCAGTGGAACTGAATGCAAGTGTTGCTTGCTTCTTGTTGATTTGATAAAAATGATTTATAAAATGATAATAATGATGTTTAAAATGAGCCTTATGATGGTCTACTTATACACATTGATTGTTCACAAGGTGTTAGGGGTATGTTTATAACATCACCGCCCTTGAAAGCTTTGTCTTGAAAGCACAGTAATTAGAATTTTCTTTAGTTAAGCACATTTTTGTGGTGGAATGAAGTTTATCAGATATCTATTTATACTTTGTAGAGGTTTGAATTTGTTTTTCCTTTGAGTGTTGGTGAGGTTTCTTTGTATTTTTTGCATCATAGTCTAAAGTCTTTTGACGTGATTGTTTAACATGAAAGCTTTATTCTTATTTGCAACATATTTGAAATACCTGCATGATCAAGAAACTGTTATGGTTAATTAAATTACTAATTAGGTACTACAGAAAGAGGATGATGTTGAGAGGGTTTGCTTGGGTGACTCTGGGAGCAACCCCGAGGTGGTCAGACAAAGCTCTTCTAAGTCACAAATCTGAAGAGAAAAAATTGGTGATGTATATGTGGTTGCTCAACCTGGGCTGTGTGGAAAATCTTGGCAGAGAGTGTTTACCTTTCCGTGTCTTCTAGAAAGTAGGTTGTCTGCTCACAGAATAAGATCACTACATGTAGGTGATGGTTCTATAGTAAGTTCTCAGCCTTATCTTCAGAGTGGCTAACATAGAGGATCAGGTTTGAATACAGGATATAATTTGATGAATTTGGAGATTTAGAGTTAAAGAAAATTTTCACATTCCCTAGGTCTAGCCCCATTAGGTCACCTAGGGCAACAATTTCCTAGGAATCTAGCTAGAGGAAAACTTCTATCTCCTAGAGGCAGTTGCGTTGTTGGGTACCCTCACTCTCCTCAAAACTTGGGCCAATTCCGATGGTGGAATATTCAGATACCTCAAGCCCTAGCTCTAGGATCAAGTTTTGCCTAGGTGGTCCCAAGGATAGAACCTAGTAGGATCAATTTGACCTATCGAAGTAAAAATTCTTGTCTGATCCTTTCCCCTAACCTTTCCAGTATAGGAACATCATTGGTTGCTAAATTCCATCCCCGAACCTGGGTTGGGTCCACTTGGCCCCGTGTGGTCCCATTTAGTGTTAAAGGCCTTTCATCAAGGACCATTTGGGAATCCAAGTTCCCAAAGGATTTTAGGGATTGAGAACTTCCTTCATAAGTCTTTTTCTTCTCCCTCAACCCTTCAATCCCCCTCTTCTCTCCCTAGAAGATAAATTCACTTGCTTAGAAGGAAAGCAAGTCCCACTCTTTATTTTATCTTAGAGAAAGGGTTTTGAGGGTCACTTCCCACCTATTCATTGACCAATACTCTACAAGTGACTTCCTAAACTACCGAGACTCCACCCATTGGTGAAATTCCGTGAAGAGCACGGAGCCTTAGTTGTGGTGACAATGGGCTAAGCCTCCATCGTTTCCCTTGTCCTAGCAATTGCCCTCTTAGGAATACCTTTTAGGTCCACTACTAGTTTGAGTGGTAACAAGTTGTTCACAATTCCATTTGTGAACAACTCTTTCGTATGCCCACTTTTGCCATATTACAGCTCCAGGATGAGAAGTCTAGGGCTATGGAGGCTGCCCTTCTTCTCTCTGAATCAATCCTCTACAATATAGTGAACTAGGGCTAGTTGGTTCGCCCACTTGACTATTACTTTAGTCCTTAAAAGTCTGCACATCCTTAGGCCCTATACACCTACGCTTCTACCAATTTTGTTGTCCTTCACCAGAACAAGAGTCAGGGCTCTTCTTTGACTGTAATCTAACAACCCTCCAACTGTACTTGGACTACCATCAATCTGCCCAACCACAATCAATTATTTTTACTGATCTAGGGCCCCACAATATTGTCTTCATCTAGGGCTCTTCAAATCTGCCACCTAACAAGGGTTTGAGTCCTCTCAAGATCATTGTTCTTGTGTATCGACAATTTGATCTTTGTTGTCCAATCTACGAACAGATATTAATTACTCCTCTTATCATACTTCTAACAATCTGTAGATGACTGAACTAGGGTCACAAATCAGCCACTAACAGTCCATTTACTAATTTTTTATAGGTTTCTTCAGATATTTCTCTAAAACTTTATGGAAAGTCCACCAAAATCAACTCCTTTGCATGTCAATCCATTCCCCATATGGCACATTTCTTCTGCATGCTCAATCTTCTGCTCAGGTTCCACCCTCCTTTGGATCTATTGTCTCCACACATACTAAATCTACAAACCATCTTCCAGATCTGTGGTCTTTATTGCAGAAATAAACCTCGCTCTAAGGGTCACAGCCTGTCTTCTTCTACGCGAATTTGTCACAGTCTTAAGGGCATACCTTATGAACTAAACATGCTAGGAAAATGTCCTAACTGGGCATTATACTTATGTACTTCTAATTGTTGTAGAACAAACCCTATCCACACATAGAAAAAACACGACTCTTGCCTCCATAAGAGACTTGACCTAGCTCATATGGATCCATAGATTCTGGGCATTTCTTTTGCTAAATATTTACATGAACTTCAGATCTCAATGTCGACCCTCAAACTAGGGTTAAATCAGTCAATATTACACCTGTGTCGACTTCTGTTATGGCTCTAAATTACAGTGCAAGCCCTCCTCCATTTATGTTGGTCTTTATCACAAACCTTGCGGCCTACTAACCACCACAAGGCAAGATGGTATCAACCCTCTCTTCTATTTCATGTAGAAATTCTAACCAACGGGATTCAATCTAATCTTGTAATGTACTAAAACAAGATATTGAATCCTTCCTACAATTTGTGGAAACAACACACGATCACACAATCACATATAATTAAGAGAAACAAGTTATCAATCGCACAACACAAGATGTATCTGGGGAAGCAACTGCTCAAAACCCTCTGTCTCTATTTTGTATTAAGTCAAGGAATCATGAAACAATACAATGCTTAATCTCTCTTGAGATTCTCAAACACTCTGCCAATTGTCTCCTGCTGATCTAGGAAAAATCGGTCTAATACTTAGCCAATTCTTAGCCTGCCTTTCTCACGCAATTCCTATGGAATTATCTCCATATTAATTAGGAAAATCAACCTCCCTTGATTGCACAATCCATCATGGCATCCCAATGACTTTATAATTGCACATGGGAAATTTTCTATAAATACAACTGATAGTTATGTTCCTCTGAACTGTGTTACAATAAGGATGAAGGGTCTTTTTTATTATTTAAAAATAAGGTAAAATCCTAAACAATCAAAACCCTAACCTGAGGAGATGTAACACCAAGATTTTATGGGCCCCGTTGAGGTTAGTTGGGCAGCCAACTTTCCAGGGTCGTAACTTGGTCATATGATCTTCGTTTGATGCACATGATACCTTGCTAGAAAGATCTCTTCGAGGACTACAATTGCTAATGCGATTTCTATGAAATCGCTAAACCTTTCTTGCCCAAAAAACGTCGTTTGGGGCCTCAAAATGGCTCCGGAAGTTCAGGACCTGAAAAACTAACAAAAATAGTAAATTGTGCTATAATTAAGGAAACTGAAAAATTGAAAGAGACAATGGCGAGGGCCCAAGTGGAATAGGCGGGTGGCTACCAATATCCACCTCGATCACCTTAAATCGAATTTCTTGAGCTAACTCAATCATCATGACTTAGTTAACTGACACAAGTTGTTATGAGACAAAATTACAATTTATTGTCCAATTTATTTAAGGGAAAAATAAATTAGATGCCTCACATTCCTCACTCCTGGTACATCAAAATTCCTCACTAGTGTGGGTGCATTTTCTTTTGTCCTTTCTAGTTTCCAATTTCACTATTTCTTGTTGCAAATTTCAATACTCCCTCTCAACAAGAAATGAATTCAATCTATCTCCATTCGGTACTTTTGGAATGTTCTGCATGCTACACTTCTCTAGTGTTGTTTGCACCTGCAAGTCCTAAAACTGAATAGCCTCCGAAAAACTTGCTCAGTATAATGCATTTGTCATCAGAATCTTCTGACTGCTGCTAGCTACTGCATCTGTCTAGTACTGGATTCTCTGCGCTGCTGCTAACATCTGCATCCATGCCCTTTGAACTATTGCTAACTCTAATTTGTGATCCAGTATTTGACATCTGACTCTGATTTCTGTCTTGTTGACATCTGACTACATCAATTTAACTGATCCTTCCTAGTACTATTGTACTATGGCTCCTCGTAGCCAGGTTCGATCCATGAGATCACACGCCATCTCAATGGACCTTGCCCAAATTTCTTATCTTGGGATTATGTCTACACATCACCCCACCAGCTTACACCTCCAGGTATGGCTACTCCCTCTTCCCATCTGGCTCGAAATTTTCCCCTCATGGAAGTCTCTGCTTGAGTGGATGCTTCCACTCAGTCTCCTCTCTGCTTCTCCAATTGTGGCAACTACTCCACAACCTTCTGAGACCGCTTCTCATGAAGATTCATGTTAAGAGGTATTTATGCTCCCTTTAAACCACCAAGTCTCTAAATTCTGCCTTTCTCCTCAAAGCTTTACATGCATATGGTACCTCAATTACATATAGGTTCTTGACTCGCGCACAGTGTAATTGTCCCGACGTTACAAAAAGTTTCTAAAAAAGAGTTGATTTTAAATCGATGATATCTCCCTCATCCGAGCTCCGATTTGACCGATTTTTTTTTTATGTTTCGGTAGATTTTCACAAGGAATCCAAATAGCCTATTTTTTTTTGAAAATTTTACACCAAAATATTGAAATATTCTATGCAAACTCGCCGCCCAAAAAATTTCTGCTCTAATACCATGTAGAAAATCTAACCAACAAGATTCAATCTAATCTTGTAATCTACTAAAACAAGATATTGAATCCTTCCTACAATTTGCAGAAACAAAACACGATCGCACAATCACATATAAGTAAGAGAAATAAATTATCAATCGCACAACAACATGATGTATTTGGGGAAAGAAACTACTCAAAGGCCCTCTATCTCTATTGTGTATTAAGTCAAGGAATCATGAAACAAAACATTAATGCTTAATCTCTCATGAGATTCTCCGACACTCTGTCAATTGTCTCCCGTTGATCTAGGAAAACTCGGTCTAGTACTTAGCCAATTCTGATCCTTACTTCAGCCTGCCTTGCTCATACAATCCTAGCTAGGGAATTATCTGCTTATTAATTAGGAAAATCAATCTTCCTTGATTGCACAATCCATTATGGAATCCCAATGACTCTATAATTTCACATGGGAAATTTTCTCTGAATACAACTGATAGTTATGTTCCCTTTAACCTCTGTCTCAACTGGGTATTCCTCGAAACTAACATGCATACAACTATTAATAGCGAATTATCAGTCAGATGATTGATCACTCATTGTGAATTAAATCTAATTTAATTCACTAGACCTCTCGTTAGCTCATAACTTAGTTAGAACCAGTTAAACTGATTTTAACGCATTTAATTGAGTTAATTACACTTGCACCCCACTAATGCATCAATTTCAACTGGACCCAAAAAATATTAGAATCCCTCTAGATGCCTCATCTTAGACCCTCAAGTACTTGAATTTCTTGAGCCAACTCAGTCATCATGACTTAATTAACTGACACAAGTTGTTATGAGATGAAATTACAATTTATTGTCCAATTTATTTAAGGGAAAAATAAATTAGATGCCCCACATTCCTCACTCTTGGTGCATCAAAATTCCTCACCAGTGTGGGTGCATTTTTTTTTGTCCTTTCTGGTTTCCAATCTCACTGTTTCTTGTTGCAAATTTCAACATTTCAGAATTTGATGCGGCCTTCACAAAAAGACACCATTGAAATCACATGCCCAGATTCTCATGAGAAACCTCTCTTAAGCTCGATCTTCCAGAAGAGAACCAATAATATGCCATCCTACTTCCTAGCGCAAACCGACCCTTAAGGTATGTAACATTCTTCTGAACACTCACATGATGATCTTTCTCTTGGAGGATGATCATGACCTCCCTTTAGCAACCCTTACTCGCCCTCGTACTCAATCTACTTTAGGACTACATCTCTCTTCACCCCCTTGATGTGCCAGATAGTGGGAATACATGTCAAACATGCTAATATGTGCTAAGTGATAAGGCATGCCAAGATGTGCAAGGGTGTGTCAATGCATGTCAGGGAATGTTAAGACAACAAAAGGGAGAAAAAAGTTAAACTACAAGGAAATGAACACATAATAGGGTTAATAAGTCATCAATTTACCTTTTCCAAGAGGGGCATGCTAGGCACACCAACACTAGGCAACAATAGGTGCCAAGTGCAAAGTATTAGTGTATTATAAGTGCCAAGTATTCCTTTGTTGCTTCTCATCTACTTTCCAACAACTGATAATCACAAATAAATTTAATATTAAACCATGCCAAATCATACCAGGGCATCTCAACGTATTCCACACATGCTAAGACTTTCCAAGCACCAACACGTGCCAAGCGCCAATATGTGTCAGGGACTAGTGTTATGCATATTATGAAGTGGAAGGGAATGTTGAAGAGTGCTAAAGTGTGCTAGAGAGTGATAATGCATGTTCATGAGTGTTAAGGATTACTAGGAAAAAACATTAAGGGAGCACTAAGTAAAAATTCATGAAAGTTAATGAATATGAGGAACGTGCACCAGAGACTAGTGTTAATGAGTGTTAGTTGTCATGCCAAGGAGGGACTGACAAGGTATGCTAAGCATTCGTAAGGCATGCTAGGGAATATCAAGGCATGTCAAGAATTCCCAAAGTGTGCTTGGGAGTTCCAGGGTGTGTTAATTATATCATGTGCCAATTAATAGTGCCAAGATATGCCAATACATGCTGGGTGCTAAGGATGTGGTGCAGGGGACCAGGGTATGTCAATATGTGTCAAGGCAACAAAAGGAAGAACCAATAAGAGGGTTAATAATTCAGGACTTTATCTTTTTGAAAAGGGGCATGCTAGGCACACTAATAATAGGTCCCAATACATGCCAAGTGGCATTGTGTGCCAAGTGCTAATGTATGTCAATGCATTCAACCAAGGTGTTCCAGGGCATGCTAGGGACTATATGCAGCATGCCGACACATGTTAGCAGAGTTCGATGTTGCGCTAGCGCATGTCACCATGTGCTTGGGCATAAGTGTCATCACAAGATGTTCTAGGTACAAATATGTTCCAATACATGTGGGGTGCTAAGAAATGTTAGTGTGTGTAAAAGCATTAATTTAATGCATGCCCAGATTGGTGAGGATCGTTAGGTATTTCTCATTAATAGAATTGTCAAAGCTTGATTATGTATTAAACAATATATTTCCTACACACAATAGTGGAACTTTATCTAAAGGGAATTTTCTAGATAATAAACTTAAAATATATGAATCATTTGTTGACTCATAGAAAATCTCTATTTGACTAGTTATTACTTGAGGGAAATGATACACACTAATTACTTCTAAAAAATTCACTGACCCTAACCACTATGGCTTTGGACATATTATAAAAAATACTCCACAATAATGGTATTAAATCGTTAACTTTTGACAAAAAAATATATTAACAGGTACATAGCGTCATCAAAAACTCATTAGAATGATCAATGATGACGGCCATTTTTTGACCGTCACCAAAAGTAACAAAATGAGCATTGGTGAGGGTCATTAAAACTTCATCACTAGAAGTGTCACCAAAGAGAGAATTAGTGATGGGCCTTTAACGACCCTCACCAAAAATGTCATTCAAAATGTCTTTGGTGACGGACAATAAAGGACCATCACTATATACACTTACAGTAATGGTTTTTTAATGATCAATGATGACGAACATTTTTTGACCGTCACCAAAAGTAACAAAAAGAGCATTGGTGAGGATCATTAAAAGTTCGTCACTAGAAGTGTCACCAAAGAGAGAATTAGTGACGGGCCTTTAACAACCCTCACCAAAAGTGTCATTGAAAATGTCTTTGGTGATGGACCATAAAGGACCATCACTATATACACTTACAGTGACGGTTTTTTAAAGGCCGTCACCATATGTGACATACAAAGGGATTATGAACTAATTCAGTTTAAATAATAAAAAAATCCTCACCTAAACTTCTAATTTAGTATTTCTTAGACCTACAAATATTTCATTGATATAAATTTCTTTATTTCTCTAATATTCTTGGAAATTTCTGTCCAAATCTCTTTAATATTCTAGGAAGTTTCTCTACAAATCTCTCTAATATTCTAGAGATCTTTTAGAATATATTTTCTTACAATAATCCTCACTTTCATCACTTACATGGAATTTTAAAAAGGAACATAGAAAATACATTTAAATAATTAAATATATCTTAACTTGGGAGCCAACTACCATGGTAAAGAAATAACCTCCAAGTCTAGTCAAAATAACTTTGACTTGGAAGTGGAATGCTCCTTAATCAAACTCCCAAGGTGAAAAAATATCATGGTATCCTGACCATGTGTATGTTGATGAAAAGACTCTTTGATCCCAAACTTTGGTTTTTATCTGATATTTCTCCTAGATATGTTGATGTTTTCCAACTGCTTCTTCTAATTCTCCACGCTTCTTTATCTTATGTTGTTGTTGTCCACTTACTCTACAGATGTGTAGTTCTTGTGTTAGGTATTCATTCTTACTATTCACCACTTTCTGGTTGTTTTTCTTTCTCATGAATGCTTTCCTCATCAAAATCCATAGTTCCTCAACTTTTGGATGAACCTTATTATTGTTGCTATTTTCCGTCTGTTGGATGTCTTCAATTGCAAAATTTTCAAAAAAATGTTGTTCATATATATGTTATTCACACTCTGCAATATGTTTCTCACTACTTTTGAACACATTTCCTTTCTCTTTCAACTTTCTCTTTATAATGTAAATGTGCAAAATTCTCAAAATAAATGTTGTTCATATATAATGAATTCAATTCATACAATTAAAAATCACCTTGGATTGTGTCTTCAACCTCTATACAATATGGTAGATTTTAAATTATACCTTGCTCCAGATTTCTCTACTGCAAGAACTCCATCATGAAAATAAAATTATTCACAAAGCCATTCCATTTCAACCATATCTTTCACTAGTCTCCATTCTTCATCTTCCTTTATAAGTACATCATTTTGTCATTGGTATTCACCTGTAAAACCTGAAAATATACACCAAAAGTAAGATTAAAAAACATGAGGTTCTCCTTTAGCTACCTCATTTTCCTCTGCTCCAAGGAGACCTAAACTATTTTCATAGTCCATAAGCCTATTAACAAAATCCTCTTAAATATTCTCTCTTTCTTCTACATTTAGGAACCATCTCCATTCAATTTTTTTTTTTTTATGTTCAGCCTCTAGCGTGTCTTATTCCTTTTCGATCATGCTCAAAAAATGCATAAATCTCTGTCCTCACATGAGCTCCTCTTATTTCCAAATTTTCTCCTCGTTGCTAAATTTGTATAACTTCTGTTGAGATATTCCTTCAGCTAGGTTTCTTTCTTTGGCCAACACATTCTTCACTATCCACATTCTACAAATTATCGCACTTCTCTTTTCCTAATTTCCCCAAATTTATTATTCCTTCAAAAATAAGTATATACTATCCACATTCTACAAATTATGGCACTTCTCTTTCTTTCCTTAATTTCCATTAAAAAAAAACTAAAAATATATTGATAAAAAGAAAACAAATCAAATCAATTAGGCCTCTCCATTTCATCTTGCAATTTTGAAAAATTTCAACCGGATTTGTTCATAACTTCTTCTTGTCATGGGAGTTCCTTGACACTCTTCATCTTCAATCATATGTTGTCTCCCACCAACATGGTTATGTCCTTGTAGAAATTTCACCTTTTCTGGTATTCCGCCTGCAAATATACATTTAAAAAAATAATTAAAACCATAATCATGAGACTCTTTAGTCTTAGTTGGACTATCTCAAATAGCAAATAAAATATAAGTACATCAATATTTTTTCTAAAATAATAATTTACTTCGATTTTATTTGTAATTTTTTTTTTTTTAAATACATGTCTAATTTATAGTTTGAGTAATGGTACTTTAGGAATATCTAAGTTGTCAAAACCATTTGGTGAGTCATTTTTTAGAAAGAATTTTGAATTTGTAGTAACACCTTGTCACCATATACTTTAAACCCTTTAAGACTAAAAAATTAATTTTTTTATTAATATTATAATTATAAAATTAAAATAAATTATATAGTAATATTTATAGAAGAAGTGTATAATGCAATTTTTTTGGAGAGGATTGGATGTTTCCAGGAATGATGGTCATGCCATAGCATGACAAATTATGGTTTATCGTGAATTTTGGGAAGCTACATTTTCCTAGCTCTTCCCCACCCGTTTACATACATGGTGTCGCTCTTGAGGTCTAACAATGAACCTCACCTGCCTCACTTTTACTATTTGATCGATACAACTCAATTAAAGCATGGAAAAATATGGGAATGACTCAATTAAAACATTGACAGATACTTTCCAGATGTTGCACGCAAATCTATTTTGAATTTCAAATTTCAGTTTTGAGTGCCCCTCTATTTCAAATTTGAAATTTTAGTTTTACACCACCCAAAACACTACATGAATTTCCATGGCCGAGAGGTTGGATTCCTAGTGTATTTCTTCGATGGCTACTTGGTAACCAGTTGCTTCTTTGTTTTTGATGCAAGAAGTTTTCTTAAGTTTTTTAATCCATGGATGCAACTGTCAGATGCTTCATAATTTCATGTTGCATGTGGAAAACAATGACACTTTCCCTCGGGTAACGTCAGTCTCTCCTTTTCATCGACCTTTCTTTCATGTTTGGAAATAATGAAATTTTGAAACTTAGCACCCTCTTCAATCAATTTTTTCCTCTCGGCCTATCAATTAGTACCGGAACTATAATACTAATTTCTCTAACTAAAATTATGTTTCCTTGCTGCTGAAACAAGATGTCACTATTAGAAATGAAATTGTGGAAGGAGGAACCATGGAAAGTGAATGATGTCTTCAATGTGCGGGAAAAACATAGCCATAGGAAAATCATTTTTTTGGATCTCCAAGATTTCTTCAATGGCTACCACTTCAGAATGGGGAAGCAGCTGAGCAGAGAGGAAATGGAGGGAATGATATTTTTTGTTGATTTAGACAACAACTCAGTGGTATTATCAGTGGTATTTTGAGTTTTAGTCGATGTGGGAATTGTATCCATTTGAGGATTGTATCCTTAATTCCTTTATGTGAGGATTGGATCAATTTTCAAGGATAAAGCTATGATATTCACTTCCAGGAAGATTTAATGCTTGCAATTTGGGATATGACTTCTCGATATGAGCAAGATACGATAAATATGGGAAGCCATGACTCTTTTGATCATGTCTGGTTGTTATCTAGTTTGAATTCTCTTGTGCGGAACCAATCCCTCATGGTGATCTAAGAATCGTGAAGCTCCTGAGGATTTCGATCGCTATAAGAGAGAATTAAGGAAGCTCATTAAAAATATGATAGGAATGTAGGAACTCTTGGGAAGGGGGCTATAATTTATGGCGGAGGAATGGGATTGTTGTGCAAATATGGTAGATCATAAACTTTATTAGATGTATAATAATATCGAAGGAAGGCTCATCTCTATGCAGATATAAATTCTTCTTCTAAAGGCTAGACAACAAGAATCATCATGGAGCTCAGATGAAGAATAAAAACAGGGTTCCTTAGAACCAATATTTTCATTACACGACATGGATATTGTACGAGCAGAGGGAGAGGATGGAGAAGCTCGTGGTGAGAAGGTGCCACCTGAAAATTTTGTACAATGTTTGATAATAGATTGGAAGTTTGGCTTACCATCCAAAAATTCCCTTTCATACATGACAACCATGCTTAATTGTACATAAAGTGTCCCAAGAGAGAGGATTTAAAATAGTGGTGCCTAGTATAAAATATTAAAACGACTTGTATATATATAATCCTATTCTAATTTTTTCTATCCAATGGGACTTTTACTTCCTTATGTTATTTTTGGGTAAGGTGAGACCTTACAACGAGATTATTGGTTTCCATTGAACTCTTACTTCGGTGATGCAAGGCCAATTATGAGCCTCCTTAAAACCCCACAATCCCAAGACTGTCTTCAAACGATGATTCCTTCATGCCTATTAACAATATCCTCTCATGAGATAATGATCCGTTTTATATAAAAAGTAGGATGATTTGAAGCATGTGGCTCAACCCTTTTAAAAATAATCACAGTCAAGATATTTTCCAAATAGCCTAGGAGTAAATACCTCTCTCTCTCTCTCTCTCTCTCTCTCTCTCTCTCTCTTTCTGTGTGTGTGTGTGTGTGTGTGTGTGTGTGTGTGTGTGTGTATGCCTTAATATTCCTAGCTACTCTGCCCATCAATGCTTTAGGCCCACTCTTTAAAGATCCTGACACAATGTAGAGGGCCTTCACAAAATGTCCGTGAGGATAAAAGTGTCAAGCAAGACCCACATCTGAATGCTCCTCTTTTTAATGACTCCAACACAGTATAGTTACCCCGCTTGATGTGAAAAACCTTTATGGAAACTGCCAGGGTAGAACCTTTGGGTGGGACCCATAATTCCATGTGAGCTCGATCCTTATTATTCATTGGTTCATACACCAGGTTAGTGCTTAGTCACCCCACTTATTCCTTCGCCATTATTCTCTCATGCTTCAAGATGAAACATCCAGGCCCACGCATTCAAGAACTCATGTTTTTTCGTTCTGAAATAAATCATCTAGTTGTCTTTTCTCATTTTTTCTATTGGTGTTCTCAATCTCGTCTCCTGATACTATCAATTAACAGACATCTTAAAAGAGAAAAAAATTACTAAGTGTTGTTTATCGCTTATATATTCGATTCTTGCTTTCTCTTCATCCCTCGTGACTCTCAACTCATTCCAATATATCCCTCTGCACTCTTAAGGTGCCTCTTCTTTACTAACGCCCCACACCTCTCTTCAGTATGCCTCTCTTCTCCTATAGACAAGGATTTGTAATGTCAACTCTATGATATGACTCTTAAATCTCGACTCTACACTTTCACTCCTTCGTTGCACACTCTGATTCCCTAAAACCAACTATATATATATATATATATATATATATATATATATATATATATATATATATATATAGTTTACTAATTCAACGAGATTCTAAAGCGAGAATGTCCCACTAAACCATCCATGCTACTGGAGTTTCCTTCCTCACATGAAGAATAAGAGCATAAGAGATTAGAGGAAGAAATAAAGAGACAATAAAAAGAAGAAGAAAGACGGAGAACGAAAGGAAGCAGAAGAAGAACAAGAAAAAAACTAGCTACTGGAAGAAGAGACCAAGAAATTGTAAGAAAATGAGCTTTCTCAAGAAATTGAATATCTGATAGTAATCCAAGATATGGAGGTAGAAATAGAGGTGATCTCACACCTTCCACGCAGCAAATCAATACTGAGTCTCCCCCTCACCCTACAACAAAGCAAGCTCCAAGTGAAGAAGAGGAAATTTTTCCTCTTGATGATGCTTTGGTCATGGATGCATACAATATAACTTATGTTGAGCTTCAAAAGAATATTGTACAAGCAAGAAAGAAACATTTCCTAGACGATATCACATCTCCTGCATTTATCATAAATTGTGTGATTGTGATAGACACAGGGAGGAATTCAGAAGCCATTTTTGCATCCAACTTGGCCTTCGCAGGTGCTTCCAAGTCAAACACAGAGTATATCATGTTCAAGAATAAAGAAATGGAAAATAACTTATATGCTGCAAGGAAATAAGTGGAACAACTTCAAGCAGAGGTATAGAAAGAAACTCCTGCATAGGTCTATCTCGAAGAACTTAAGGCAACCATACTTGGAGAATTATAGACATTAGGGGGAACTATGAGAAGCCTCTATGAGGAGCTTCTCACAATGCATAAATAAATTGTCCGCTTGCACGACATGTAGCAGAAGTGAAAAGATAATGCTAAAGCCCTCAAGTTTGTTCATACAACCATAAATATCATGCATGAGTGGTCAATGTAGTACAAAGGGGCATGTTCACAGTTGGTGAAGAAGAAAAAACAACATATTGAGTTGGAGAAATCATAAGTGTGGATTATCACCCAAAGTAATAAATATGTGGGCTCATTCATCACCAACGTTTAGGCCTCATATGCACAGTTATAAAACAATGTGGATTTAATGGTGAAGTCACATAAGATACCATTATTTGGCTCACTCATCGAAGCCAAATGCAGGAATTAGATCAAACATGAGGTAAATACTTGGACCAACTCAGACATGTTGTTATCAAGGGAGATATTGAGGTGAAAAAACATCATATGCAGAGGTATATTGGTGGCTATGTCTAAATCAATACCATGTTGCTCCTGCTGAAGAAGTAAACTCAAATTGGTAAGGTAGTTTTCCCATGTGCTTGTGCCCACATACATCTATATTCAGTCCCTGCGTTCACCTTTGCTTCTTTTCATTTCTTTTTCTTACTTCTTATATTATGTCACCATGGATTCATGGCCTTTAATTTTCTCCATTATTCTAGTCTCCTTGATAATGGTTTCAGCGAAAGACGTGAATCCCTAGCACAATGACATGAACATCATTGAATTTATCAAGTCGCCGTGCAAGGTGTGTTGAGATTCAACAATATGATGAGCTTAGTGAAAAGAGTCACCTTCACTAAGTGGGCCCGCAGGCTAGTTTTGGCGCAAGTCTATTTTTAGACTATGTCTCTTTTTAGACATGTCGATCATATTTCAGAAGTTGCAGGATGCTATTTGTGGATGGTTGATCAATTTGGAAAAATAGATGAAATTATATTTTTAGAATATTGGGAGAATTCTATTTATAGATCGTCAATCTAAAAATAGATGCATCTCGATTATTATTAGCTCTTAATAATAATCAGACTCTAAACATCAACTTATTCTCTTGGAGCACTTCAGTTCAGTGCATAGATGTGGCACAGTAGCTGACAGAAGGAATTACGCTATTCCTGAGGGTTTACTAGAGCTATTGCATGGAGGACTCAGTTAGAACTCAAGTGGCAGAGTTATGACACAGTTGGAAGAAGTATCTATGCAGTTGTATTTAGTTTAACTCAGTTTAACTCAGTTGAGCTAGTTGTATCTAGTCTAACTGATTGATACACTAGTAAGAGTGGAGTGAATTAATTAGTTAATTAATTCACAAATAATAACTCATTAATCAACTAAACAATACATCAGTTAACTACAGTGCATGGCAGTTTCAGTGGAGACCAGTGGAGACATAGGTGAAAGGGCAAGATAGACTATATGTTGTGACTATGAGTGATGCATTGATTGCATCCAACACACAGTGGAGATGCCAATGAGGATTGCGTAGTCAATTCAAGAGTAATTCGAATTCATTCAAATTTATTCTTTAGCAGAGATTGCATAGTGGAGGAAGGCTAGCAGGTAGCATAGATCGGTGCATGGATTTGCAATATTGGGCCTGATTAGTGTATGAAGATTGTACTGTAATGAGAGCTTGTCATAAGTTTTGTATGTTTGTATGAGATTTTCATATGATCTCCATGTTACATAATATATAGTTGGGGTTTTCAGCTTCAGGATTTCCGGGTTAAAACCTATGTTATGTGCGATTGATAATTTTTGTTTATGCTTCACATGTGTGTGAAATTAATTTTTCGTCAAAATATTAACAAGTGGAATAGATTCAGTAACTTGCATAAAGTTAAATAGTGTGAGATCAGGTGGATCTTGGACATATGCATGCTTAGTGCATATAATTTCTACAAGGTGACCCGGTATCTGTAGCTTTGTGTTACATCGATTTCTTCATACACAGGATCTGTGAAACCCACGCTGAGCAACCTGGTGAAGGCGACCATGAACGTGAGCCTCGTTAATGCCTGCATGGTTTATGTTTGTGAAGGAGACTTGGAAAAGAAAAGCACCATGATGATGTGCGAAACAGAAAGACTGGCGCTGCATGATTGCATTCAGAATTTTGATGACACCATTGAGGAGATTCAGAAATCTGTAACGGATATGGAGCAGTTGAAGCGCAGTAACTTCAACCATAAAATAAACGACATGTAGACATTTATGAGTACCACCCTCACCGACCAAGATTCCTGCCTCAACGGATTTCAGGATGTGAAGGCAGCAAGGAATATTAGTGCAACGGTGAACGTCTGCCTGCAGAATGAGTCAAAGTTGATTCGTAACGCTCCAGCTCTCCTTAACGAGTTCTCTCTTAATGAATTCACTAACACCGAAGTTGATAATGGTATTAATTTGTGAATTCCAAATGTTTAATTTTAAATCCAACTATAAGAAGGCAGAAAAAAAGAAAAGACAGAGAGAGGACCAACTATGGACGATATTGGTAACTTATTTTTTGTTGGAGGACTTCATGGTAATTTCAATGTAGGAGGTGAAGTGCGACACCTTGATGGAAAAATGTGACTGCTAGCTTGGCAGTTGTGGAGCCTGAGACTTGTGTGCAGAGACGGACTTGTACCACAGATGACGGGAAGTCCTCCTAGCCCATGTTCGTTGTAGGAGATGGACATCTTACAGTAATAAGTGGCATCCCTTAGTTCCCTATGTTGGTGTTCATCGTCGCAACGAAGAAAGAACATAGTGGGTTGAAGTCCCTGAATACCTGGGGAGCAACAGTGGGTAGATTGAGAGTTGTTCACAAGTGGAGCTATGAACAACTCGACAGGAGTCACTATGTGTTGCGCCCTTGATGGATGAAGGGAAAACTAGAGAGCACATTGGATCGCCGAGGTTCAATGGACAGATGGACTTGTAGCATTGGTAGAGGTAGAAGCTGCATATCAAGAGTTGAAGGACCGGAAAGGTACAGGCTATGAATAAGAGGGTTGAGATATTTCTCTATAGCCACATGCTTATATTATCTTGTTTTGTATCTAGTACTAGTGGATATATGAGGGTCATTATCCCTAGAACAACAACCCTATATTGTTGTATTATATGTTGTTAATATAAAAAATTTGGGTTGAAAAATTAAAAACTTGTCTATATTTTGTGCATGTGTGATTTACCATTGTTTTTATTCTACTGTGTAGAGTGGTTCTCGTTGAGACTATTGGTTTGGTGGCGTCAAAGATTTTAAGACTCTTACTTAGACCTAAGGTCATGGAAAATAAACAGAACCCTAGCTGCCTCAACCCACTAGATCATGCCTCCTCATCAATGGGGCTAAGGATCCTCTTCCATTTCCATGAATGGATCGTTTCCTTCTATAGGTGTTCATTTTTGCACATGGTGTTTGTTGCTACACTGCCAAGTTCATCTCTATCCATGGATTCACTTGGGTTATTGTTATCCAACCTTCAAGTTGTCACTAATTATGCCTTGTTTTTGGCTGCAGGTTCATTGGTGCTTTGTTGGGTCAACGTTAGTCTCATTTGGAATTTGTGGCCTATTTTTATTGTGTGGGGTTTATGCTTATTTTTGTCTTATTTTACGTGGGTGTTGGTATAGGGGTTCCTTTTTAGGTCTTCTCTGAGCCCTTTGGCTCCATTTCTTGTTTCCATTCTGGGTGTGATTGTGTGGCTATTCAAGGCAATATGTTCCTTTTTCATGGGCCTTTCACCCATTCTTCATTCATATTTTCTGTTGGGGTTTTCACATCTAGTTTTTAATTCTTGGCTTCCCTTTGTTGAGCTTTATCTGGTGCTCCCCTCAAGGATCCTTGATAGGCCTGCATACCTTGTTTCTAGTTCTTTTTATATTTTTTGTGGCCTAGGTCTTATTGTCCCTAGGTTTTTCATATTTTTTTGAATGTAAAACATCATTCTGGTCTTAATAAGGGAATTATTTCTAGAATGTGCTTACCCGTATAAAAAAATGTAATTTTTCTCTTCTTTAATGAAAAAAATTACACACTTTTTTTTATATGGGGAAAAAACAACAATTTTATTTACTTTAAAATTATAACATTAATAGGGATGACATGAGCAAGAGAGTAATCCATTTTTCTGGAGAAGAAAAAAAATATAGCATTTCTTGGGGCTTAGGATTGGAACTAGTAATCAAGCTGAGTTCTGAGTGCTTTGTCCTTTGGAAAGATTTCCACCTTTTTTTAAGGGACAAAGGAAGAAAAAATTTGAGGATCCTCGGACACTCAATGTTAGTAATAATACAAATATGTAGGTCAATAACAAGAAGCTCATCCGTTATCCCCTAATTTTCCATCAAATTACTCTGCTAGCATCAAAACTTGAGGAAGTCACTCTCCACCACATCCTCTGAACTCGCAAAGATAAGGAAGATATCCTAGAAAATCGGTGTTCCCAACTAGAAGAAGGTGTTATTGAGCTCCAAGATGGAGCAAGGTTAATTGTGCCAATATTGTAATCAATTATAATAAATGAAATGTTTTCGTAGATTGATTAAATTAAACTCTTTGTTAGTCGAATTAAGGGGAATAAACACAAGCTGCTTGTTGGAACCATCTCACCATAGGATGGATGATGAAGGAGGAAAAATGTGAGTCTGGTCTATCCAAAACATGTTTCATAACATGCATGGCGACATCCACACTTTAAGTATTAGTGAAGAATGGGGAGTTATTCTAAATACTCAGTGGTTTTCTCGGTTGAAATCGATGTGGGAATTGCATTCATTCGAGAAGTGTCTCATTATTTCCTTTATGCGATCCCCTCACATGAGGACTCGATAATTGGTCGGGGATAATTCTATGATGCTTGACTTGTAAGAGGATTTAGTGCTTGCAATTTTGGAGATTCCTTCTCGATATGAGCAAGATTTATTAACTAAGGGACATCATGACACTTTTGAGCATGTCAGGTTTTTAATTTGTTTGAATTCTCTTTTAAGGAATTTGTCCTTGATGGTGATGGATAATCGTGAAGCTCTCATGGATTTCGATCGCTAGAAGAGAGCAGTAGGGAAGCTATTTAAAAATATGATAGGAATGTATGAATTGTTGGGAAGGAGACTGGATTTTATGGTGAAAGAGTGAGATTGTCATGCAAATATGGTCGATCATAAACTTGATTAGATGATATGATGCACTCTAATATCGAAGAAAGTATCATCTGTATGGAGACATGGATTATGCTTGTAATTACTACAACGAGAGTCGACATGGATCTCAAAGGATGAAAGAAAACATGGTTACCTAGAACCAATATTGTCATTGTAGGACATGGATGTTGTAGGAGTGGAGGGAGACGATGTAGAAGCTCATTAAGAGCAGGTGCCACCTGAGAAAAAGTCAAACCCTAGCCCCTCTTTGGAAATTAGACAATAATATGGTATTTTTTGTAGATATGAACAAATTTTGTGAAATTCTGTAGAATATATAGATATTTTCAATGTAATATTGTAAAAGAGGAGTTTGTGACACTATGAAAAATAACCTTTGGTTGTATTGGAATTTTGAAGTTGTTGATGTAAGAGGTGAATGTAAATGAAGATGGCCATGAAAACTAGTCTTTTAAATATAATATAATAGCCAATTTGTTTTAAAAAAAAAAACTTGGCTAGAGAGTTCCTCTTGATGCAACTAGCCTAGATCCATTTTAGAATCATTTTCACTCTAAACTAAGTTTACATCTCAACAGAGTGAATCTCTTTCGGCCCTTGGTAGATCTAGAATTAAGATGCATCTAGGATGGTTTAATTTCCCCACTGACATATGTCATATTCCACATGAATACCATGGGTCAATACCATGTGCCAATAACATGAAGCAATACCGTGGGCCAATACCATGTGCCAATACTATGAGGCAATACCATGGGTCAATACTTCTACTTATAACATAAATAGTGATGGGAAGTGGTAAGTATATTTATTTACATCTTGTTACAATCCTTTTTTTATACAAATACTTGTTGCAATAATAATAATTACAAAATAATTCTTGAACTAATCATATTCTGTATAAATAATTCTAAATATTGATAAAGAATAATAAAAATCAATCCATACTGTTAAAAAAATTGCAAAATATTTGGTTCAAAACAAAGTAACACATCAAATGAGTAATTCCATGACTATTACAAGTATAATTAGCTCAACAATTTATGAATCAATTAGAGTTGTAAATATTTAAAAAAAAAAAATAAGTTTGTTGAATCAATATATACAACCAAAAATCCATTTAAAACAACTAAAAATAAAATAAAATATATCCAAAACATTTGGCCAAAGTCCGACCAGGAACTCCAAACCTAACATATTTACCGAATGCCTATTGTAAAATAAAAAACAACATTGAAATGAATTTTTGTTCTACATTTTCATGCTCCTCCGATATTTACGAGGGCCTCATTAGATCTCACTATTTATTCTCAAACCAATTCTCAGGAATGAAAAGTGTGAACAAATGAAACAGACCGCGAAAGTCGATCATCCAGCTAGACACCGAACTGGAATGGTTAATTGACAATATCCAAAGGCGCGAACTGGAATGGTTCATTTCTTGTTATATTTTGTATTTTGTAGCTAGAGAGGACTTCAGACAAAGTGAATAAGATTACTTCAAGACAGTGTGGAGAGCCCAAATTGGGGGCAGAGTTGTTGTAGGAGAGTGTGGATTAGGTTCAGGATTGTTTTGTGGTCAAAACAGGTTCGTTGAGGGTTGTTTCCAAGGGTCGGATTGTAGGGCTTGTAGGCTAAGGAGCCAAGCATAAAAACATGGTTGTTTAAGGGTTGTGTAGGTCATCTTTAATGTAGGTTGAGACTCACAAATTTCTATTGTGCTAGGATGCAGGACATAGCTAACATCTAAGGATGTTTCAAGGTCTGCATTGGGGTTAAAAAAATCCTCCTTGAGCCAACAAGGATGTGGAGGGGCCTATCCTTGGAGGACTGAAACCATTAAAGGCTTCTTTTTTGACAACGTGGAAGGTTAAGGGTTGAAGTTTTCGTTCTAAGTAGACTTGCAGGAGCAACAAGCAAGCGTTGAGGAAAATAAGGCTTTGTGGAGGATTGTTGGGTCAAGGGTTGACTGTGATTGGATCATGAATTACTGCCTATTCGTTCCATGTGGATCATCTTCCAAGGAAGAGAAGGATCTTCCTAGGAGCAGAACCAACAATGTAGTATTGGGTCAAAGTGTTGACTATTATGTGGATTAGTTTGATGGGGAGCTTGAGGAAGCCTTAGGATTTGGTTGAAGGAGCCCACGTGGATTGTTGGAAGTCTCACTAAACAGCAAGGTGACATCAGGCACATCATATCGGAAGGAAAGAGGACAAAAACAAGGTGTGTTGCAGATGGACCGATGTATGATGGATTTATGGTGTCCAAGGTGAGGACATATTTATGTGCCCATATTTTTACAATAGCTCCTCCATTGCAAAAGAAAAGGGCAGATTGATGGAGTCTGTGGGTAGCCATGTGAAAGGGTCTCCCAAGTGTGGGGATTCCCTAACTAGGATAATATGCTATAGTGTGGAATTGGTCTCTCGTGGATTTTTGGACAGTAGCATGAGAGAGGAAAAAGTGTGGATGAGATTGGGTTGTTATGGTCTGTTGGAGGAAAATGTGATAGTGTCCATTTAGGAGCTGAAGTGCAACACCTTGATGGGAAAAGGTGACTACTAGCCTCGCAGTTGTGGAGCTCAAGGTTTTGGCCAACCAACAGCAGGATTGTGGAGCTTGAGACTTGTGTATGGAGAAGGACTTCTACCGCATATGATGGGCGGTCCTCCTAGCCCGTGTTCATTGTAGGAGATGGACATCTTACAATCATAGGTGGAAGCCCTCCATGCCCTATGTTGGTCTTAATCTTTACAGCAGAGGAAGACCATATTGGGTTGAAGTCCCTAAGTAGCTAAGAAGAAGCAGTGGGAAGATTAAGAGTTTTTCACAAGTGGAGATATGAACATCATGATAAGAGGCTCGATGGGTTTTACCCTTGATGGAAGAAGGGAAAAATAGAGAGAAGATTGGATTGTCAGGGATTAGTGGCTAGATGGACTTGGATCATTGATAGAGGTAGGAGTTGCAGATCAGGAGCCGAAGGACTGGGCAGGTACAAGGTATGACTGAGAGGGCTTAGAGATTGCACTACAACTAGATGGTCAGAGTATATTTTTTTTATTTGATACTAGTGGATGTATGAGGGTGATTATCCCTAGTACGGGAGCCCTAGACTATTCCTGTATATGTTGTTAATATAATGAAGTTGGGTTGAAAACTTAAAAAGTTGTCTATATTCTATGCATGTGTGATTTATTTTTGTTTATATTCCGATGTGCAAAGTAGTTCTGGTTGAGACTCTTGGATTGGTAGCATTAGTGATATTAAGACTCTCACCTAGACCCAAGGTCATGGAAAATCAACATGCTATTAGAGGGTATCTGAACTACTTTTAAAGTGAGGGAATCAGAGTGTGCATAGCGAAGCAACTCGAAGGGAGTTTTTGGTGTCTAGATTCTCGAGCTGAGGGTTTAGCTAAAGACATGAAGATGTGCTCCTAACAGGTCACATGCTGAGGTGGGTTGGGAGTTCTGGTGGATTTGCAATGAGTCTGGTGAACAACATTTTTTTGTAGGGAATATCGATGATCATGGACTTCCATTGATTTGCCATGGATGGTTGGGACAGCTCGAGGGTTTCTTTCACATGGACGAGATCAAGTTGATCAAGATGGCTTCATGTGATGGACTATATTTTGGGATCACGATTGTTGTTAGACCAAAACCCGCGGGCATTAGTCTTCTCTACAATCACCAGAGTTAGGATCCACGAGAGGCGGTTAGTCCATGTTGCGACACACACGAGGAGCGTTGAACCCAATTTCCAACAATCTCCCCCCAACGCGAACCAAGTGAGTTTCGAACTCAAGCCCTGTTGCTCTAATACCACTGGTTGGGACCATGATTGTTGTTAGACTAAAACCCATAGGCGTTATTCTCTGCTACAATCACCAGAGTTATGATCCATGAGAGATGGTTAGTCCATGTCATGAAACAAATGGAGAGTGTTGAACCCAATTTCCAACACTATATATTAGCAGGCTAGAGTCTTCATCAAATTGTGGCACTGCATATCTGAGATTGGTGGGATTTTCAGTAGTTGTATTTGATCTAGGAGGATGAGTGCTTGAAGGACTAAGACTTTGGAGATCATGTAGGCTTAGAGGGAGTATAGCTTTAGAGGGGGCATCCCTATGGAGTTTTTGGATCTTCAGGTTTAAATGTGATGAGGAAGAGTCACTACTGAGATTGTCAGATTAATTTACAGGGTATGTTGTAGTGATGGACGGCGGATGGGTTACTGTCATCGTCAGAGATGATGATGGTTACTTCCTAGCCTTGGAAGTACCTCCCTCGCTAAGAGGGAGTGTTGATTTTTGTGTAGCTTGGGAGGTATTCCAAGCCCTAGTGATCGAGGTTTAGAGATCAAACAGTCACAAATGGTCTTGTGGGCCTTAGATCCAAGCTTGGGGCTTTTGCACCCATCATGATTTAGGCTGAAACCATGATGGATTAATGAAATGTGATGGATGAGGATGATAGTGCTCGGCAAAACAATTTTAACTCAACAAGAATCATCTGATTCCGATTCGTCGTTAGAGAAAAATGAATTTTTGAAGTTGACTAATTAATTATTGGTTGTCAAGTCATGTAGGCTTGATGTAAATTATTTGAATAGAAGGGTGAGTTGGATGAGTAGCAAGAAAGCGTGGATGAAAAAAAAAATTTATGGAGTAGTGTGGGGTCAAGGGTTGATTGTGATTGGATCGTCCCTTGCAGCCTATTTGTACCATGCGGATGATCTTCGGAGGAGGAGAAGGATCTTCCTAGGAGCAAAACCAACAGTGTAGTATTGGGTTAATTTTTTGACTATTGCATGGATCAGTTTGATGGGCAGCTTCAGGAGGCCTTAGTAGTTGGTTGGAGTAGCCCACATGATTTTTGGGAGGCCTACCAAGCATCTAAGGGGAGAGCAAGCACATCAAATCAGAAGGAAATATTTCATCAACAAGGTGTGTTGTATATGGACCCATGTATGTTGGATTGATGGTGCCCTAGGAAAGGACATATTAATGTGCACAATTTTGTGCAATAGCTACTCTATTATAGAAGTAAATGGAAGATACGTGAAGTCTATGGGAGGCCATGTGTAAGGCTATCCCAAGTGTACAGATGCCCTAACTAGGATCAGATGCTACAGTGTGGACTTGGTCTCTCGTGGATTGTTGGACGACAACATGAGAGAAGATCAAGTGTGGACGAGATTGGTAACTTATGTTTTGTTGGAGGACATCATGATAATTTAAATGCAGGAGGAGAAGTGTGACACCTTGATGGAAAAAGGTGACTGCTATCCTAGTAGTTGTGGAGCTAAAGGGGTTGGAAAACTAGGAACATGATTGTGGAGCCCGAGACTTGTGTGCGGAGAAGGACTTCTACCATAGATGATGGGCAGTCCTCCTAGCCCATGTTTGTTGTAGGAGATGGACATCTTACAGTCATAGGTGGCATCCCTTTGTTCCTCATGTTGGTGTTCATTGTTGCAGCGAAGGAAGAACATAGTGGGGTGAAGTCCCTGAGTCACTGAGGAGAAGTAGTGAGTAGATTGAGAGTTGTTCACAAGTGGAGCTATGAACAACTTGACATGAGTCTCGAGGTGTTGCGCCCTTGATGGACGATGGGAAAATAGAGAGAAGATTGGATCATTGAGGTTCAATGGACAGATGGACTTGTAGCATTGATAGAGGTAGGAGCTACAGATCGGGAGTTGAAGGACCAGAAAGGTATAGGGTATGAACAAGAGGGCTGAGATATTGCACTACAATGACATGCTTCGAGTGTCTTGTTTTGTATCTAGTACTAGTGGATATATGAGGGTCGTTATCCCTAGAACAAGAGCCCTATACTATTGTATTATATGTTGTTAATATAAAAAAGTTGGGTTGAAATATTAAAAGGTTGTCCATATTTTGTGCATGTGTGATTTACTGATGTCTATATTCCGCTATGTAGAGTGGTTCTCCTTGAGACTCTTGGTTTGATGGCGTCAATGATTTTAAGACTCTAACTTAGACCCAAGGTCATGGAAAATAAACATAACCCTAGCTGCATCAACCCATTAGTTCATGCTTCCTCATTGATGGGGCTAACGATCCTCTTCCATTTCCATGAATGGATTGTTTCCTTCTATAGGTGTTCATTTCTACAAAGGGTGTTTGTTGATACACCACCAAGTTCATCTCTGTGCATGGGAATCACTTGGGTTGTTGTTATCCAACCTTCAAGTTGTCACTAATTATGCATTGTTTTTGGCTACGGGTTCATTGGTTCTTTGTGGGGTCAACTTTAGTCTCATTTTGGATTTGTGGCCTTTTTTTTTTTTTTTGTGGGGTTTATTCTTATTGTCATCATATTGTACGTGGGTGTTGGTATAGCGGTTTCTTTTTAGGTCTTCTCTGAGCCCTTTGGCTCTATTTCTTGTTTCCATTCTAGGTGTGATGGTGTTGGTATTCAAGGCAATATGGTCCTTTTTCATGGGCCTTTCACCCAGTCTTCATTCATATTTTCTGTTGGGGTTTTCAGACCCAATTTGTAATGTTTGGCTTCCCTTTTTTGAGCTTTATCTGGTGCTCCCCTCAAGGTTCCTCGACAGGCCTGCGTACCTTGTTTCTAGTTATTTTTTATATTTTTTGTGGCCTAGGTCTTATTGTACCTAGGTTTTTCATATTTTTTTTTAATGTAAAGCATCATTATTGGTCTTAATAAGGGAAGTATTTCTGAAATGTGCTTACCCATATACAGAATGTATTTTTTTTCTTCCTTAATGAAAATAAACAATAATTTTATTTACTTTAAAATTATAACATTGATAGGGATGACATGAGCAAGAGGGTAATCCATTTTCCCGAAGAATGAAAAGAATATAACTCTTCTTGCACCTTAGGATTGGAACTAGTAATCAAGCTCAGTTATGAGTGCTTTGGAAAGATCTCCGCCTTTTTAAGGGACAAAGGAATAAAAAATTTGAGGATCCTCGGACACTCAATGTTAGTAATAATACAAATATATAATTCGACAACAAGAAGCTCATCATTTCTCCCCTAATTTTCCATCAAATTACTTTGTTGGCGTCAAAACTTGAGGAAGTCACTCTCCACCACATCCTCTGAACTTGCAAAGAGAAGGAAGATATCCTAGAAAATTGGTGTTCCCAACTAGAAGAAGCTGTTATTGAGCTCTAGGATGGATCAAGGATGTGAGTCTGGTCTATCTAAAACACGTTTCATAACATGCATGGCGACATCCAAAATTTAAGTATTAGTGAATAAGGGGGAGTTGTTTTAAATACTCAGTGGTCTTCTCGGTTTCAATCGATGTGGGAATTGTAGTCATTCGAGGAGTGTCTCATTAATGCCTTTATGAAATCCCCTTTAATGAGGACTCGATGATCGTTCGGGGATAGTTCTATGATGCTTGACTTATAAGAGGATTTAGTGCTTGCAATTTTGGAGATTCCTTCTCGATATGAGCAAGATCTATTAAATAATGAAAGTCATGATAATTTTGAGCATGTTTGTTTTTTATTTGGTTTGAATTCTCTTTTAAGGAATTTTTCCTTGATGGTGATGGAGAATCATGAAGCTCTCAGGGATTTCGATCGCTAGAAGAGAGCAGTAAGGAAGCTATTTATAAGTATGATATGAATGTATGAATTGTTGGGAAGGAGACTGGATTTTATGGAGGAGCGAGATTGTCGTGCAAATATGGTAGATCATACACTTGATAGATGCACTCTCATCTCGAAGAAATTATCATCTATATGGAGACATGGATTCTGTTTCTAAAGACTAGACAACGAGAGTCGACAAGAAGCATGGTTACCTAGAACCAATATCATCATTGTAGGACGTCGATGTTGTAGGAGTGGAGGGAGACGATGTAGAAGGCATCTCTTGCATATACGAACATCGCTGAATTTATCAAGTCCTCGTGCAAGGTGACCCGGTATCCGCAGCTCTGTACGCGGGATCTCTGAAGCCGACGCTGAGAGACCTGGTGAAGGCGGCCATGAACGTGAGCCTCGTTAATGCCCGCACGGTTTCCGTATGGGCAGCCGACTTGGAAAAGAAAGGCGCCACAACGACGATGAGTGAAAGAGAAAGAGCGACACTGCATGATTGTATTCAGAATTTCAATGACACCATTGAGGAGATTCAGAAATCTCTGAGGGAGATGGAACAGTTGAAGCGCGGCAACTTAAACCCTCAAATGAACGACATGTAGACGTTTATGAGCACCGCCCTCACCGACCACGATTCGCGCCTCAACGGATTTCAGGGGGCTGCGGGGAATATTAGAGCGATGGTGAAGGTCCGCGTGCAGAAAGAGTCAGAGTTGATCAGCAACGCTCTAGCTCTCCTTAACGCGCTCGCTCTTAACGCATTCGCGAACACCGGATCAGTTGATACTGGTATCAATGCATGAAATATGCCAAAACGGCCAACTGACTACTCTTCTAAATAAATAATATATGTACCCAACAATGTTTCCTAATATATATTTATATTTATAGTTTTGCTGCCAAGACACCCTTTACTGGTTTCTGGTTTCTGGTTTCTGTTTCTTTAAATCGTTGATTGGGTTTGGACTACAATCATGGCAGTTATTTCAATGTGAAAAAATTTGTTTCATGCTCATGCTTAAGCTTTTGTTTCAAGGTGGGAATAATAACAATAATTTCACTAAGGCATATGCTTTTGCTTCAAGGTGGGAATAATAACAATAATTTTATTAAGTGATATATTTATTTAAGTTTAGGTTTTGGTTAAACGGTGATGAGGTGAGTTGTTATAGCAGTCATCATAGAGTGATGTATCTGGACATGTTGTTGAAAATGGAGTAAAAAAAAAAAAAATGTACAAAAGAGAGAAATAAAAAGTACTACCAAACTTACAAAAAAAAATTAGGTTTAAACCCTATAGGAAAACTATAGGAAAAAGGGTTTCACTGTTTCAATTATACTATCTCAAATAGCAGTAGCATCTATGTACATCAATTTTATTTTTATAATATTAGTTTACAATGTAATAATTTTAACATCCAATTTAGAGGTTATGGAAAACGTTCATTAAGACAAACACTACTCAAGGCACACTTCTAGAGGGCAGAACCAATATCTCCTCACCATTGAAAATTGGTAGCTCATGGTTGTTTCTCACAATCCCGGAATGACTTTACAAATAGAGAGTCATGTTCGGCATGCATCTTAATCATGACTCTCCAAAAACAATAAATCATTTTACATAAATTGGTAATCAAGTGTAGTGGAAGGAAGTGAAAAATTTGGTATTGTTTGTGAGTTTTTAAAGTTTGGGGGTTCGAGGGGGAGAAGTTCTTATTAGATATGGTTGGGAGGAAAACTAGATGGTTCACAATGAGTTGGTAATGGTATTGGAGCTTAAACATACTCTCATATTTTTGGAGTTATACATATATACGCTCTCACTTATGTTCATAAGTATTCTTGAAATTTTAGTTTATTATTTTAAAGTGCCATAAAAATTTCAATTTATTGGATATTGCAACCTCTGAATAATTATGAGATATTTTAGAGTTATTTCTTACCTAACCAAAAGCGAATGGTAGTTATAGTTGAGAATTTAGATGCACGGGATTAAAACAAGGATGTATTACCAAAGTTTTCAAATTAAGTTTATAATTAAAAAATTTCCATAGCAGCTTCACTTGTACTTCCTTATTCATGTATGAGACTTTCTTCAAGCATATATTCATTTTATGCTTCAATTAATGTTGTCCCATCTTGATTCCCCATCAATCAAATTCGAGCGGGCGATGCCTCCCTGATGGATTCCTCGGGTTTCTGCAACCCTGCAACCGAAGTCGTTTGGGCTCCTCGCCTCTCTTACGTCTTCAATACTCAGCTCGCTAGGATCCACAGAATTAGCTCTCATTGTCCGCGTGGCCAGCGACTCCCGAGGAAGGGGGTAGGCGCACCCCCCCCCCCCCCCCCCCCACCCGAAGGTTCAGATAAAAACAGTGAAAATGCACCCCTCAATGCTCACACTGTGCCCTTTGCACCTGCAGGTTCGCCAGAAGACCTAACAGTAGAACAAAAGGAGAAAACAACACAAAATGACAAAACAGAACAAAAGAGGGTGTCTTCCTCTACTTGTATTTCGATTGCTGCAGAACAACCCAAAATCTACCTTCCTGCCCACCGTATCAACGACAGAATACAATACATGAAGGACCATGCCCTCATTGGAAAATTTATCGGCTTCTGGGCCACTCAAAAAATGTTCCAAGGGTGGATCATCTCCAAATCGAAGCCTAAAGGGCACGTAATCCTTCATCTAGGACCAAAAGGATTCTTCAACGCCATATTCAACTGCATTGAGGACATAAGTCACATCATGGATGGTGGACCTTATTTCTTCAACTCTGTAGGCCTGTTCCTAAGGGACTAGGTTGAAAGGTTTAGTCCAAACATGGAGGACTTCAACTGGGCTCCTGTATGGATCCAAATGTATTCTCTTCCGCAATATTTCTGGGATGAGGAATCCCTAAAAGACATCGGCAACTACCTTGAAGAATTTATCAAGATAGAAGAAAAAACCAAGCTCAATTGATACACTGCTTATGCCAGAATCTGCATCTAGATGCACCTAGCCAAATCTCTCCCGGATTTAGTAAGTCTTTTCCATGATGATTTTGAATGGGTCCAAACTATTGATTAAGAACATGTGCCTTTTCACTGTCGTTGATGCCACGAGCACGGGCATCTCTTCAGCGACTGCTCGCTCAACCAACCTCCAAAACCTCCCCCTGGCTTAGACAAGACAGATCCCGAAGGCTTCACCAAATTTCCCACTCGTAAGAGGCATGCCCACAAACCTACCTCTACCCCGAAAGCTTCTCGCTCCTCCACCAACAATAGTTTTGATATTCTTGTGAACCAATCTAACTTGGAAGGCAAAAATTCTCTTCAAATCCCTGAATCCTCCAAAGCGGCCATGCCTGAGAAAAACCAGAACTCACCTCTTATTATCTCCTCTCCCCTCCCTTAGGGAGTTAATCCATCCCATGATCATCAGAAAGGTCAATCTAGCAAAGATAAATCGGTAGATCTAGAGACCTCATCCCTCATGGATGTAGATGAAAAAAAACCCCAAGAAGCACAGGATGAAGGCACCAAAGCAGATATGGATCAAACCTTCCATATGGAGGAAGAACCCGAAAGCATTGATCTCGACGATCTGGACATCCTGGGATTGGAGGTTGCATGCAAAAATAGAGAATACCACAAGATCCCACCGAGGCAGATTGACAACCTCGAAGTAACCCTCTTGAGAGCACAACGAATCCCTTCCCTGGGTATACAGGTAGGAAGCCCGTTGGATGCTAATAAGATCTTGAAGGAGTCGCGGAAAAGAGGGCAACACATAGATCTACAATTAATAATCATTCTTGTAGAATTGTTAGTTGAATCAGGGCGATACCCTAAGCTAACTAAGTTCTACCGAAAAGTCCCTCATGGTTGTCAATGAAGCTCACCTCATGGAATATTTGAGGGCTAAATAGCCCCACCAAGCACTGAATGATAAAAAACAAAATCATGTAAGACAAATCTACCATTTTCTTCATGCAAGAAACCAAATGCACTAGTACCACTCTAAACTCTATCATTACTAAGCTCTGGCAAGGATGCCATACCACTACGATCGATGCCACTGAAGCCTCAGGAGGATTAGACATTGCCTGGAACCCCCTCCTCATCTCCTTGACTGACATCAACGCCTCTCATAACTTCATTCAAGCCTCCTTCCATCTTATAGGCACTAGGGAAAATTTTAAGGATGGATATGTATTTTAAAGTTTGGAAACCTTGGTGAATTTCAATAGTACATAATATGCAATTTGTAAAATGTTTGGAATTTGTTTGGTAAAATTATTCAAATTTTTAATAATTTTATATAATCTCTATATTACATTTTGGCAATTTTTAAAGTAAAATAATTTTATACTATAAAATTTGGGCGAATAATTTTTAGAAAAATTGGAAATTAACAAATCCTTTTTTTTTTGTAAAAAACATGTAAAATTAGCCCAATTGCGCATAGTAGCCCCTAAAATTTTCCCTAATAGGCACCGACATCCATGGCCATATTACTAATATCTACTTTCCTCAACCCTCTCCCTAGAAAATTGATATATTAAATTCCATTGAGATCATAAATTCTCATCGTCTCCACCCCCTTTGGATCATTGGAGGTGACTTTAATATGATCAATAAACTAGACGAAAAAAGAGGAGGACGTTTCAGACTAGAGGCTAACAGCATTAGCTTCAAAGAATTCATTCATAGAAACTGCCTAATCGACCTCTTGTCTTCCAATGATATTCACACTTGGCACAATCACAGAAGAGGTTCTCCATAGATAACTTCTAGGTTGGATATATTCCTCATTTCGGATAATTCAATTCATCTTGGAGGAGACATCTACACATCCATCCTACCGGCCTTAAGCTCCTATCACTAGGCTATCCAACTACACTGGTCTCTCCCTGGTGTTGCGAGAAACAAGCCTTTTAGCTTTGAGAAATTATGGCTCTCTCACATGGGATACAAAGAAATGGTCACTTCTTGGTGGAGCAGTTTCATACCACGAGTAGGATCCAAGATGTACCAATTCCAACAGAATCTAAAGTGTCTTAAAAAATCTCTTAAAAGATGGAATCACTCCTCTCTTGTTAACATCTTCCAGAATCAGAAAGATCTGGAACAAGAAATGGCTAAACTACAGTTGTGCATCATTCAAGAAGGCACATGGGATCATAATGCAAATAATGAGTACATAATGAAAATAATTTTCATCCAAAGAGTCATATTTATTCATAATGAATTCAAAGAAAAATATGGTGGAGATAAGGCACAAGTTAGTCTAACATTTCAAAAGGAATGTTTAATGGAAACATGTTATCAAATTGATAAAAATATCAAAGAAAAAGATGGAAAAATGAATTCAAATATATTCAGAAGCATGGATAACATTTTTCAGTTTGCATGTAGAACTGGGGATATATGGGATTTGATTGATGAGATTTTTGAGTGGTGGGAGAATATTTCCGTAAAAAATTAGAAGGTTAAAAAGAGTAAAGCCATAATATGTACCAACAGTAAGACAAGTCCTAAAAGGAAGCAACTTCCAGAGGATATGACTATCACACCTTGGAGAATAATGCAAGGAGTGGAGGATGAGAAACTAGTCAAATGAGTACTTGTCAATTTATGCAGATGTTCTATGCTTGATGCAACTTAACTTTCTCTTCAATTTTAGATAGCAATCACATAAGAAATAAGGTAAACTGCTAATAGAACATACTAGTAGATCAACATAAGACAAGCCAAAAATATATATTTGTGTTTGTTCGTTACGACAATCAGTGGGATGCTTCAACTAGCAAACTCTTATCAGTCAGCCAGCCCAGTATATGTGTCACATCACCCTCATCATATAATCCAATTCAACCAAAGTCAACGCAACCCAAAAGTCAACGCTGTCCAGAAAGTCAATGTTGTCCAGAAAGTCAATGCTATCTAAAAATTCAATGCAAAACAACAGTAAGTCAAAGTCAATGAAACATGGTCAACGGTCAAAATTTTGACCTCAGTTCTTGTGCCAAATAGTACATATTGCAAAAATCGAAGTTTGTGCCAAGATTCAGCTCCTTTTGACCATGTGTTGACCAAAGTCAACACTGGTCAAACTTTTGGTGGATGCCCTAGCTGCAGTAGAAAATTCAACTTCCTCTTTCCCATGTGTGAACATAAGATTTTCCTCCAAGTAGCTCGAGCCAATCAGAAGAAGAGAGAAAATGTGAGATGATCGGATGAATGAAATGTCCTCCAACGTTCACCTTATTTTTATCCATCAGTGAGGGTGTGTGACACATTTGTTGGGGGTGTAAAACCTTAAGGTTGACCTGCAAATATTTTGAATATATTAAAAATAAATTCAAAATAAATGTTCTTCTCATCGGATCAAGATGAACTTTAGATCGATCTTGCACCTCTCCGAAAGAGGAACCCTATAAAAATATTGGTATCTTCATATGAGCATCACAATATGGAGTTTGGACCTAGTTGTCCAAATTTAACACTCCCTCTCAATTAGGGAGAAATCCATCCACCTGTGCAATCCAAACATCGTGCGTCATCCTGCCGTAACATGCTTTCCTGGGCTCTTTATTTTAGAACAAAAGTGGGTCAGTCACAAAGATATCATTCCCAGTTGACAGATTCAGCCCAGAGGTTGGAACCCTCTATAGGATTCACAAAGAGTCTCATACTAACCCGAAGTTGGTTTATCTTACTCGAAGTCAATAGGAGGCCTGAAACCTCACTTGGACTCAAGAGAGTCATATATACTAACCCGAGGTTAGTCTCACTGACTCGAAGTCAGTTGGAGGTCCAAAACCTCACATGGAATCAAAGAGTCACATACTAACCCGAAGTTGGTTTACCTGACTCGAAGTCAGTAGGAGGTCTGAAACCTCACTATACTTGATCCCAGGTCAAGTGGTTAGACATGTGCCATCCTATCTAGAGAATATTTCAATCTCTGATGCATCCATTAGTCTTTGCTACTAGTCTCTAGCTTTTCCCACCTCATTGGCCAAATGAGAGGTACTTCCCATGAGTCTGGAACGCAAATGGGTAGGATGCATACGAGGCATAGATAATGAGAGGTAAATCAACTCAATCATCATAATGGTGGGGCAGAAGCACACCAACAAGGTTCAGCAAGACTAGCCCTATGGTTTCTTATAGCTCCGAGAAGCTATCTGCAAAGCCCCCTAGAGCTCCAAGAGCTCATCATCCAACAAGACCCTCAGAATAGGGTCATTCCACAATTCCAAGATTCTCATGGAAGGTTAGGAACATGACCTTCCCTAAGGGCATTGTGAGAATATCCGCAGCCTGCTCATCAGTTCCTATATGATCAAGCCTTACGACACCTTCTTGCACCATATCCTGAATAAATTGGTACCAACCATCAACTTGCTTAAATCAATCGTGGAACCCGGAATTTTGTGACATACGAATCCCCCTCTATTTATCACAAAGGATAACGGTGGCATCTAACACATGCTTAAACAACTCACTGAAGATATTTTACAACCAACTGAATTCATAATGGGCCATACATGCTGCAATTTATTCGGCCTTAGCCATGCTCAAGGCTACTGACTTCTGTTTCCTGCCCGAAGTAGATCTACATGTGAAGCAACATCTAGATGTGCTCTTGCGATCCACCACACTATTAGCCCAATCGACATCAGTATATCCAAGGAGTGTCATGCTCTCAATAGTGTATCTCAACCCATGGTCTATCGTGCCACAAATATATCTAAAGAGTTTCTTGGCACCAACCCAGTGAATGTTATGGTCAACCATGTGTTGACTCAAAGTGTTCACTACACAACATACGTCCGGGTGGATGTTCAGTAAGAACATCAGGACCCCTACGATTTGACGATACTCAGTAGGATTTGCTAACATGGGCCCAACAGTGCTGCCACTCAACTTCTTAAAGTTGAGCTCCATCGGTGTTGACACAGAGTTGCAGTCCACCATACTAAATCTTTCCAGAAGCTTCACAATGTATTTTCCTTGAGAAAGGAAAATCTTGCCAGGTCTCTGCCACACCTCCAAGCCTAGGAAGTAGTGCATCAGTCCTAGGTATTTCATCTTGAACTCAGCAACGAGCTCCTTCTTAGACTGATGAATGAGAGGGTCAACACCTGTCAGGAAGAGGTCGTCTACATACAACACCAAAATGAGAGGCTTCTCTCTATCAACCTTGAAGTAAAGGTTCATATCAACATTACTACGACTAAAGCCCAGCTTCATCAGGTAGCTATCTATCCTCTCATACCAAGCTCTAAGTGATTTCTTCAGCCCATAGAGGGCTTTCTTCAACCTGTAGACATGGGTGTCTCGATCCTGTACTTCAAACCCCAGAGGTTGCTCTACATATACCTCTTCCTTTATCGCACCATGCAGAAATGCCATCTTCACATCCAACTGATCAAGACTCCATCCCTGTGTAGCAGCAAGAGCTATGATAGATTGAATGGTGGTATATCAGACCGCAGGTGAAAATATGTCATCATATTCTATGCCTTCCTTTTGAGAGAAGCCACGAGCAACGAATCTTGCCTTGAAATTTTCAACACTTCCATCAGATCCATGCTTGATCTTGTAGAGCCATTTTGAGGTGACAACTGCTTTGTCCTCTGGTCTTGGAACCATATCCTGGACATCATTCTTCATTATGGACTCATACTCCTTGTGCATAGCATCCTTCCATACTTGATACTTTATGGCTTCCTCAAAATATCCAGGCTCAGATTTTACAATAGTACTCATGGCTGCTAGATACCCTTGGTATCTACTCGGCATCTTGCTTTCACATAATGTCCCCCTTGGGGCCATATGTCCCTTTGCATCCTTGAGAGTATCCCTAAGCCATGATGGTATCTTCCAAGTGATGGAGGTAGATCAATCAAGTCCATCGGTCCTTCAACATCGGGCATTGTCTCATCCTTATGTCCTTCTTGATTTCTAGGCCTTGCTTCATGGTCTTCCTCAGATCTCGGAAGATTGACTACTTTCCTCAAGGAAGCATCTTTGTCAAAAGTGACATCGTGGCAGATCTCCACTTCCCTTTGACCAAGCACATAGACTCTATAGGCCTTCAAGGTTTCGTTGTAGCCCACAAACATTATGGTCTCCCTCTTGATGCTAGCTCCTCTCCAAAATTTCTTGAACTCGTTCATTTCATATAATAAGAACATCTTCCCAAGGATGTCATGGGCAACCTGCCAGACATATCAGAATGTATCAATGCAATACATCATATTTCTTTGTGATGCTTGAGGGGAAATGTCCCCTTGTGTGTTTTCCTTCGCCACAACCTTGCCATACACCTTCATGATTATTTGAGAACTCAGGCATCCCTATCACCACCTTCCTTGCTTCGGGAAGGGATTTTTAGTGAAGATGTCCAAACCTCTAGTGCCATAGTATCACATGTCATCACTCCCAGTGGACTTCCTCCAACATGGTAGAGTGTATCAACTCTAATCCCAATCTTGATAGCTTCCTTGAAGCTCTTCTTCCACATGTGCAACTTTCCATCAATGAATTCCACATTGAAACCTTTGCCTTCCATGGCAGATATAGACACAATGTTCTTCTTGAAATTAGGTACATAGAGTACATCCTGCAAGCGGAGGACTTGACCTTGAAACAAGTGGAGGGTCACAGTCCCAGTCCCTTTCATGGGATATGTGGCATTATCTCCAAGGATAATTTCCAAATTAGTATCCTTCTCAACTATATCAGAGAGTGCTTCCTTGAACCCATTGATGTGCCTTGAGGCACCACTATCCATCAACCAAACATCTATAGCATCGTGTGGAGATGCAGCAGAGAGGGAAGATACAAGAATGAATTCATTTCTTTTATCAACAACATTTGATTCCTCATACCTGGAATTTCTCAACCTTTTGAAAGGTTGATTATTTCCATCGAAGGAAGCCTTCCTCTTTCCCTTGAACCTGTTGTTCCTTTGATTTCCATTCCTCCAGTTGTTGTTGTCATCATCATCAGGAGAATCCTTCTTGAAGTATGATTGAACAAACTCATCCCTTCCTTTCTTCAGATTCGTCAATTGATTCTCGAAGAATAGTACTTGATTCACATTCTTGGCCTTGAACATGTTGACCAAATTATCATACATTTCTTTTGATGTGCCCAACTCAGAGATGTAGGCAACTAGACTCTTATGAATTGAGTCCCTGATCATCAGCTTTGCTTTGATCCCCCCCTTCTTATACTTTGTCTTGGCGGCAGTAGTTGCAGTGGATGGAGGCTCTTGGATTTCACACTGCACATAGTCCATGACATATTGGTCTTCCAACATAAGATTTAATGTCATTGTCTAATCATGGAAGTCATCTTTCCTAGTAAATTTTTCATCAGCCTTGAAGCCATTGTAGTTTCAAGAATCCATCCTCTTCTTCAATGATTGCTACAAATTAGGGCTTTGTCTTCACCTCAGCTCTAAAACCATGTTAATTTATGCATATGTTCTATGCTTGATGCAACTTTACTTTCTCTTCAATTTTAGACAACAATCACATAAGAAATAAAGTAAAATGTTGATAGAACATACCAGTAGATCAACTAGAGATAAGCCAGAAATATATATTTGTGTTGGTGCGTTATGGCGAACAGTAGGATGCTTCAACCAGCAAAGTCTTATTAGTCAGCCAACCCAATATATGTGTCACATCACCCTCATCATATAATCCAAGTCTACCAAAGTCAACGTAGCCCAAAAGCCAACACTATCCATAAATTCAACGCTGTCTAGAAAGTCAATGTCGAACAACAGCAAGTCAAAGTCAACGCATCATAGTCAATGGTCAACCATTTGACCTCGATTCTTGTGCCAAATAGTACGTACTGCAGAAATCAAATTTTGTGCCAAGATTCAGCGCCTTTTGACCATGTGTTGACCAAATTCAACGCTGGTCAAACCTCCGATGGATGCCCTAGCTGCAACAGAAAAGTCAACGTCCTTCTTCCCATGTGTGAACAGAAGATTTCCCTCCAAGTAGCTCGAACCAATCAAAAAAGGAGAGATAATGTGAGATGGTGAGATGAGTGAAATATCCTCCAACATTTACCTTATTTATATCCATTAGTGAGGGTGTGTGGCACATTTTTTGGGGGTGTAAAACCTTAAGGCCGACGTGCACATATTTTGAATGGATTAAAAATAAATTCAAAATAAATGTTCTTCTCATGAGATCAAGATGATCTTTAGATCGATCTTGCACCTCTCTAAAAGAGGAACCCAATAAAAATATTGGTATCTTCATCTGAGCATCACAACATTGAGTTTGGACCTAGTTGTCCAAATTTAACAATACTATCTCTTGTGAAATCCGGTGAATTATCAATGGATGAAATGTGCACAAAATTTCAAAAGTAAGTTTCTTGAATTATTTCTTATTTTCCTTTCATTATAATTTTCTTTTATATAAAATATAATATTCTTGGTAGAATTTTCTATACATGTTACTATATTAACAGTTTTAACTTTACTTATTCACTCAGAAGATTTTTATGAAAATACAAGAACATACAGTTAAAATGTTGAATGAGAAAGTGGGGATGATGTTGTGTGTCACTACCCAGAATCAAGTTCTAAAACAACACTTAAAGATTTTTATATTGCATTCAATACGGTATGTTGATTTATAAATTCATTTTATTCATATTTAAACTATTTTTAATTTAGTACTTATACATATATATTTTTATGTGATTAAAGATGTCGAAGAAGGATGGAAATGGAGTACCAGATACTTCCAAAATATTTATTGAAAAAATTAAGTTGAGAAAGATGAGAAAGAAGCATCTTATGAATGTTAAATTTGATCCTACTCTTAATCATTTAATTTGGAATGGGCTCGACATTAACCAATATCAAATAATACAAGGTGACTGTGAAGACATTACAAAACTAATACCTAGAAGGGGATATGCCCTAGTGATTGCAGATATTCTTCATGGTTTCAATTTCCGAGACATTGACTATGATAGTGAACTGTATACTTATCAAGATTTTAGTAAAGTGGTTACGGTTTTTCAAGAAGTGACAACATCACCACTTTGGAGATTGTGACATTTCATTCAGACACACAGTTTGCAATGTTATTAACAGGCTTCAAGGGAAAAAAATCAAGGATGTAACCTACATGGTAAGACTTTGAAATTGTATGTTTGATTACTGTTAAATTTTTTTATTTATGTACAATTTAATTGAAATTTTCCTATGTTATGTTACAGGAATAAGTCAAATATTGTTTCTTCTGAAGATTGACCTATTATAAATGATTGTGAGTTCATCCATGTTGAATGTTGGAAAAAAGAGAATAGATATAAGCATATTCTTATGAAGCCAATAGATGGAAAGAGTCATAGTCAAGTATTGGTTCATGATGCAGTTGTAAGAAAACTAACATTTGAGGATAAAGATGCAAAAGGAGATATAGTTAAAATTTATCAAAAACTGCAAGAATTGATTAACTATCTTATAGATCTATGTTCAAATGAAGGAGATTCAGTTTTGGATTTATTCTTAGGTTAAGTTTTATTATACAAATTTGAATTTAAATATTTTATTTTTTACTTTTTATGTGTTTATACTAATTTTCTTATTTATTTCTTTTGTGCTTGATGATTAGGTACAACACTATCATGTTCCTACAAAAAGAAATAAAATTCATTTCCATTGAGAAAGACCCAGTGCAATGCAATTTATTCAAAAAATAATTAATGTTCTTCAATTCCTTCCAGATGCAAAGCAAGAAGTTGGTTTGAGGAAAGATGATTTTAATGAATCACATGTGGAAAAAAAAGAAAAGGAACCTTAACCACCATTATATGGAATGATTGGAAAGGGACAGTTTGGAAGATTTGTAGACATAAAAGATCCATTATAAGATGGCAGTGACCAAAATGAAGCAGAAAATGTTGCGGAAGAAGACATTAATGATGTTCTAGAAGTTGTTGAACATGGATTAGTTGATATTATTGATGATATTTAAGTTATGCTTGCAAATAAAGCTCGATTTTGTGATCTATTAATCAGTTTTACTTGTAATGTTTAGACTTTGATATTTTATGAGAAGAATCATCATTTTTTGCAAAAAACCCATGATTACTGTTATTTTTTGACATAAAATTCAACGAAAATGCTATTTTCTTAAGTTTTTTTGTTAATATTTTCCCAAAAAATTAGTTTATTTAATATGTTTTTTTGAATACAAAGTCTCTAAAAGTGTATTTTTTGCATTTCATTAATATTGAAAATGTGTATTTTTTTCATATGGTTGAAAATATTGGTTTTTTAGCAACAATTATTTGATGTGCATTGAAATATTAATTAACAATACATAAACATATAGAAAATATAAACTTTATAATATTGAACCTTTTAAAAAAAATTATGTGAAAAAATGAAGATTTCATTACAAATTTTTATTTAAAATAAAAAAAATCTTTTTAAAACACAAGTACATAAATGCACATAAAAATAAACATCTCAGGGAAGAAGAAGACATTAGAAAATGTATAGTGTCAAAATCAATCCTCTAAAAAAAATTGGGTGATGATACACCACCACTATTCAAAATCAACATAAAAAACATCACATTAAAAAAAAAAAAAAAAAAAGTGCCAATAACATGCTCCAAAAAAAAAAAAGTGATTTTGCATCACCACTTTTCAAAATCGAGTGTTTTTCTTGCTACCTCAAAAAAGTAGGTACCAATTCAGTTACCTATTTGATCGATAAATATTTTAGAGATGATGATGGTTACTTCCTAGCCTTGGAAGTACCTCCCTTGCTAAGATGGAGTGTTGATTTTTGTGCAGCTTGGGAGGCACTCCAAGCCCTGGTGATCGAGGGTTGGAGGTCAAACAATCACAAATGGTCTTGTGGGCATGAGATCCAAGCTTGGGGGTTTTGAACCCATCATGATTTAGTCCAAAACCGTGATGGATTTATGACATGTTATGGATGAGGATGATAGTGCTCGGCCAGACAATTTTAGTTCAACGAAAATCATCCAATTCTGTGTTGTCGTTAGAGAGAAATGAATTTTTGAAGTTGAATAATTAACTATTGGTTGTCAAGTCATGTAGGCTTGATGTAAATAATTCCAATAGAAGGGTTACTTGGATGAGCAACAAGAAAGCGTGGAGGAAAAAAAAAATTATGGAGTAGTTTTGGGTCAAGGTTTGACCATGATTGGATCGTGACTTGTAGCCTGTTGGTGCCATGTGGATGATCTTCTAAGGAAGAGAAGGATCTTCTTAGGAGCATAACTAACAGTGTAGTATTGGGTCAAAGTGTTGAATATTACGTGCATCAGTTTGATGGGCAGCTTGAGGAGGCCTTTGGAGTTGGTTGGAGGAACCCACATGGATTTTTTGGAGGCTTACCAAGCATATAATCTATGAGCAGGAACATTAAATCGGAAGGAAATATGCCATTAGCAAGGTGTGTTGAAGATGGACCCATGTATGTTGGATTGATGGTGCCTTTGGCAAGGACATATTAATGTCCACAAGTTTTTTAAATAGCTCCTTTATTACAAAAGTAAACGGAAGATACGTGGAGTTTAATGGGAGACATGTGTGAGGGTATCCCAAGTGTGGGGATGCCCTAACTAGGATCAGATGCTACACTGTGGACTTGGTCTCTCATGGATTGTTGGAGGGTAGCGTCGGAGAGGACCAAGTGTGGATGATATTGGTAACTTATTTTTTGTTGGAGGAAATCATGATAATGTCCATATAGGAGGAAATGTCCCATACCTTGATGGAAAAAGGTGACTGCTAGCCTGGCAGTTATGGAGCTCAAGGGTTTTTTAAACTCGGAGCATGATAGTGGAGATTGAGACTTGTGTGCGGAGAAGGACTTCCAGAATAGATGATGGGTGGTCCTCCTAGCCCATGTTCATTGTAAAAGATGGACATCTTACAGTCATATGTGGCATCCCTTCATTCCTTATGTTGGTGTTCATCATTGCAGTGAAGGAAGAACATAGTGGGTTGAAGTCCCTAAGTAGCAGAGGAGCAGTAGTGAGTAGATTGAGAGTTCTTCACAAGTGGAGGTGTGAACAATCGACAGGAGTCTCGATGTGTTGCACCCTTGAAGGGTGAAGGGAAAAATAGAGAGCAGATTGGATCGCTGAGGTTCAATGGTCAGATGGACTTATAGCATTGATAGAAGAAAGAGTGTTAGTATGAATCTTTTGTCGGAAAAGACCACTTTAGCTACGCATAACAAATAGCCCTAAAATCAATTATAGCTACCAATATCTTTAAATCTGCAATTAGTTGATCCAAATAAAGCTGCACAAATCCAAATCTAAGCATAAAAGACATTAAGCAGTGAAAATGAAATGTTGCTCCATGCATCCAATAGACAAGACAAGAACAATATATTTGAAAGAATTTTTATATTAAAGGGGCACCTGAGAGGAAAACAAGAAAGGTGTTTCCAATTCTCCTCAATGGGATGGGTTCTTGAAAGTCCTCAACATTTCAGATCTAAAACTTCTCTCTCTTGTTGGTGTAGAAAACCCAGACAAACATAGAACTCAAAGGGAGTTCACAAAGCAAAATGACGGAAAATGTGACAATGATAATGGCTCAAAGTCAGACCAAGAATATAGATCCAGAGTGATCTAATATGCAATGAAAGGTGACTAATGAATGGGAAAACCCTTCTATTTATGACAAAATATTAGGATGGTCTAAAACTTGGTTCATGAGTAAAATATTATTAATCAAATTCTAGAACCACCTTTTAGGAATATTTTATTATATTTGTTGGAGGGGAAAGGATTTTTGACTTGGGTCAATTCCTTTATTTATAAATAATAAATAAATAAATGATTTATTTATTATTTTAAGGAAATGGTGGAAATATAATTAAATAAATAATGATTTATCTAATTATTTATAAACGATTTAGTCAAATTTAACTAGGAATATTATTTAAATAAGGATTAAATAACTTATTTATAGGAAATAATCAAATAAATAAGGATTTATTTAATTGATTTCCTTGTTTTGGGTTAAATATGACCAAGAATAATAATTAAATTGATGTTTAACTAATTATTCTTTGAGGAAATATAAACAAATATAGATTTGTTTATTATTTCCTTTTGGGGTTTCCTATTTAGACCATAAACAACTTAATAAAGGTGTTTTACTAAGCTATTTCACATAGTGAAAGCAATTTTACTTAGGGTAAAATTGGTCTTACATGGTGTACTTGGGTCCATCTAATGATAATAGGTTAGATGACCAAAAAATGGTGTAACAGATTTCCACCCAGCGTACGAGTGTTAGGAGAGAATCGTATGACCGAAGTACGTTGTAAGAACTCAATCACTAGACAGCAAGAGGGAAGTCAGAGAGAGAAATGTAAGGTAGTATAAAGTGCTAAAGGACTAGACCCTAAGGAGACGAGTCTTACAAGTGCAACAAGTCTCTAGTTTATGAGATGGTACCTGTGCTAAAGGTGGCGGGGGAGGCATACGTGTGCCCACCGAGACAAAGTACAAAAGAATAGTGTGTCTAGTAGACAAGGAACTGAACTATAAACTACATGCTGGCATAAACACGAGCCAGAAAAATAGAATGACGAAGCCCACATACATGTTGTGCCTGGGATAATAGCCAGGAATTATACAATAATATCTGAGTACATGAGATAAAAATACAACCCGAATGCCCCCTATAAATGGGGAAGGGCTCGCAAAATCTGAGTGATACATGAAAATCAAAGAGGAGCTACAAGCGACTAAGGCCGACATCATCAAATATATGGAGCTGCATCGAAGGCTGCAATGAAGAGGTCATCCGGGCATGTGGGGGGCTACCTGCAGGGCCACCCCCTCATGAGGGTTGAGACATCTCACACACACCCGGGAATCACTAATATCTGCTGCTGCATCACTGGACCATCAAGTATATGGATCTAGATCATGTTGAGAAGGAGCTGGAGCTAAGAAACAATCATGTCAAAGGGTAATGAGAAATCCCTTTTCCTGATCCGAGGCACTGAACAAATGTTGAAGCTGGAACCAAGGTACAATGCTCTCTAGACCTGGCTTCTGGAATGAATGAGCTGATGTCGACAGAAGGAGTTTTGCCATAGGTGAGGCAATAAGGAATTCTCAACTAAGGTACGAGAGAAAATAGTAGAGCGACTGAGAGACTGACACCAATGATTATTATGAAATGGGTGGCACTGAGTAGCGAATGGACAACTTCCCTTGTTAAAGAATAAAGGGCATGTATGACTTGGCAACGACTGACACAATATCGTGAGGGATAGGGGACAATGGGACTGAATTCCATAATGTGCGACACGAGAGAGGGACCAAGTAATGAAGGATGGACTACTATAGTGGGATACAAAGGGACTCGGGATAGACTGCATGAATGTGATGATGACTCAACTCGGATGCTCTAAACAAGGGCGACACGATGGTGCTGCCACACAGTAAAGGTCCAATGGGGGACCATAAAAAACATGAGTACAAGATGGTAATTCATGAGTAACATCAACACGAGCATGGACAAGTATGGAGGCCAAGTGGTGCCCCTAGTATGAGTGTTGCAAGTGAAGAAATTCGATTTTGAGGAGGGTTATGGTTGAGGAGCATAGGTGCCCCCCAAGCATGTTGTGGTCATGCCAAAATGTATAAAGGGGAATCTAAACACATTTTAATGATGTGGTGCACCATTTGTTTTTGTTATGGTTATGCATTATGAGAAAGGAAATGCAAGATTACCAATCTCTTTTAGTACTGCATATATGAATCAAATGGACTTTAAGTTTCCGGGTTGGCATACCTGGTGTCACTATCCCAAAGAGAGGATTTGGAGATAATGAACTGATGCTCTCCTAGAAAACCCATAGGTTGGTCAACAACAATGTCTAAGAGACTGGGTTGCCAATGTAAGATGAAGGAACGATAAGGGGTATCATCCCTAGAGTGATCTGAAGTGATATGGGACTCTAGAGATTCGTCTAAATGTGGAAGAATAATGGTACTAAAGTCGACATGACTAGATACACTAGGAGAGTTGTGGAGAATTGCTTCTCCTGGTCTCTTAAATATGGGTGCCCCCTTACCCAAACATGGGGTTTCAATGTAATGGCCATGAGGTGTATGTGGTGTGAACGCATGGGTTCGATGTAAGGGGGCATAGATAAAGTCAGGGGTGGGGATTTCTTCCATAATGTCCTCATCATGATAGAAGATGGTGTGACTGGTGGAAGAAAGACCACCTAACGCAACAAAGCTACCTAACTCATGAGAAGATAGGTTCACATGCACATTGTCACAAGGGGGGACAGAAGAGTAAGCAGATAAAGGATCTACCATTGTTGAGCCTAGGTTGATCGCTGAAGGAAATTCAAGAGAAACAATAGGGGAGGATTCAGAGGGAATGTTCCCTGAGGGCCTCATGGATGATGATAGGTATAAGATGGTGGACGAAGACTCTGTCATCTCGACATCAGGAGGGGGAATGTCAATGGGAGCCATCATGTCTAGTAGTTCTGCCAAAGCAAAACACGCAAATAAGGGAGAGGTGGACTCGTTGCGCTTGGCCTCGAATTGGAGGACCGCGGCTAGAGAGGTGTGAAATTCCTTGAGGCAGGGACAAAGGTGGGTGTAATGGCCATGGAGATCACAAAAATCACAGGGGTGGTTGGTGTGAATATTCTTGGGGTTCTTGGCCATGGTCGTGGAAGGAACAAAGGCTTTTGGGATCGTGGAATTAGGGAACGAGATATTAACCATGGGCTTGAGATGAGGCAATTCAAGACAGGTATGTGTGGCGTGAACGACAACATCACACAAAGCACATTGGACGGTATGCATTGGAGGCCGAGAAGGGGCAAGGTTTGTCAGGGCAACCTTGTCCTTTGATGCCCCCTTGTGAGCTTTTCCATTCTTACCCGAAGCAGTTGCAACAGGAGGTGGTTCCTGTTGAGGTGAATGAGGCATTGTTGCAGCGGGAGAAGTCATGGGGACCGGTTGAACCAGGGTCAAAGCAAGATAAGGTTTGGGTTGACCAAGCGGGGTAGTGGCTAGAGGGTCAAGGTACCAGACGGGTATGCTCAAGATCAAATTGGGGAGGGAGAGGGTGGCCATAATTGGAACCGAATAGACTCGGGGAGGGGGAGCAAGCAAAAGGTATCTGACCAGTGGGGTAACGGCCAGGAGGGATGGCTCCAAGATGCTTGAGACCTGGTGGAACCGACTTAGGAGGATAGAGGGGTTCATGGGTACTAGCTGTAGGAGAAGAGCCAGAAGGAAGAGGTCTGGTTGGTTGAGGCAAAGGGCTAGGAGCAGGTTGCGGCGGGTGAGGTTGAGGTTGAGGTTGCTGACTGGCCGTAGCAGGTCATTTAAGGTCAGCCTGAGATGATTGCATCATGCAAACATTCGCTAAGCTAGGATCAGAGACAGGAGGAGGAGGAATACCAGGGAAAGTTCCAAGCAAGGAGGAGTCTTTGTAGACGCCGGGGGAGACATTGGTCAAAGGATTGACGGTTTGCTTATTGGCCACAAAAGACATGGTCGACTTAGGGGAGGTTTGAGATTTTGGCTCATGATATGTCAACTGGTCAAAGGTGACTATCTTTCCATTATGAGGGAAAAAAATCTTGCGGTGGACCACAGATGGGACAATAGACATGGCATAGGTGTAGCTACACCCCACAAGAATGTTATAATCAAGAGGGGTGTCGATGACTTCAACGTCAACACAAACATTCTTGCCGGCAAGAGTGATAGGAAAATTATGGAATAGTCCAATGGGCTGGGAGGCATGGCCATCCCATGCACAAAGGGTGATTGTGGAAGGGGCCAGCTCAGGAGATCTGAGTTGTTTACAAATCGAAGCAGACATTACACAGGTGGATTCCCCCCCATCAATAATACACCGAGAAATGTGAGAGTTTCAGATTTTGACTGGGATTTGGAAAGCCACGGAAGCAAGAAGGGGAGGATGCTCCGATTGACGGGCGTCGAAAACAATCAATTGGTCATCAGCATGATCTACAGCACCCATGACGGATAGTAGAGCCTTCTTTTGAGAAGGACATGACTGGAGGAGTTCCATTGTTGAAATGGTAGTAGGAGACAGCGCCAAATCATCTACTATGCTATATGAATGAGCAGCTCGACCAGAAGCAGCATTTCGACGTAATGGGCTCTTAGGAATCTTGGTATGAGCCTCAACTTTGGGCTAAGGGATATGCAAGGGACCATTAGATGTCGAAAGAGGCTCTGTAGAACCTGAAGAAGGTGACTTGGGGAGAGAAGGAGCGAGAGGCTTGGGGTACTGACGAGACCGAGTTTGAAGGTTAAGGTCGATAGGTAAAGGTTGAGCAGAGTTCATCATGATAATCTGGTAATCGAAGGAACCAGAAGGGGAAGGTTGAGTGGATGCTTATCCTTTGGGTGGTTGGGTAGCCACAAATCCCTGTTGTGCATCCACCTACTCTTGAGGGGGCGGTGACTGCTATTGCGGGGGTTGAGAAAGCAAGGGAGGCGGAGGTGCTGATGCTGGAGGAGCTGGAGCACCAAGCCGCGGAGACAGATAATAAAGGGGTTGGGTAACAGTGTGGTAAGTAGGAGGTTGGGCCAAAAGAGGGGGCACGTCGTATCCTAGAGATGTGCTACCGGGAGGGGAAAAAGTGCAGGAGGTGCTGCCTCGCCCCCCAGGAAAGCCATAACCCATGGGAGGTTGGGTGTATGTATGAGAGATAGCTCTAACGATACCATTAGTGGCAGGAGGTGCCACTGGTGCATTGGCATCACCGGGTCTGGGGAGATCAGGTAGAAATGTATAAACATAACCCGTCTGAGTGTAGATCAAGTCATATTTTAATGCCATTTGGACGGTAGCTTCTTCGGTTTAAGGAAAATGCAATGCGACATCTTTCCTGATAGGGGGAAAGAGAGATCTAAGAAACCAGTCCATGTAGACACGGTCATCGAAGGTAGGAGATTGACATAGGCTCTTTCTTCTCTGTCATTCCTGGACATGATCGGATAGGTGGGCTGCAAATGATTGATGGAAAGAAGTCAAAATTTTGATACCAGTGTCATAACGAAGGAGAAGCTGGAAGTAAGATAAAAAAGCCCGGGAAAGAGTCGCAAAGGTGGTATGAGAGGAAGTGGGCTAATCAACATACCACTTAGAAGCTTCGCCTGTAAGCGTGCGTTGGAACAATCTAAGACGGATGGAATCATCAGTAATGGAATGGGATGAACACCACATGTGGAAAGATCGGATATGGTTGGAGGGATCCTCTCCAGCAAGGCCTTCGAACTTGGGAATGTCGAAGGGGAGCTTGGTTGGCATAGTAGGCCAACCAACATCATGGTGAATAGGATCATTGATCAACTAATTGAAATCGGGGAGACTGAGGCCTGCCATGAAGGGGAGCAAGGGACTAGTCGAGGTAGTTCCTGTGGCGGTTCTGCTAGTAACAGTCCCAGCATTGGGGCCGGGGTTGCTGTTAGCGTTAGGCCCTGGACAAGACATGGTGAAGGTAATAGAGGGAGAGCCAGAAGTAGGGGGAGAACCCAAAGAATCAGAAGATGAGTTAGAGTGCGAACTCAGGGGAGGACTAACTCGACGATGGTGGGAAGGAGCAAGTCGACCAACCAGAAACTGAGGGTGAAGGCCAAGAAGTCTCCGGGATATACACCTTGGGGGTGCAATGATGATGGCGCAAAGGGAAGAAGAATAACTGACAAAGGCAAGGAGGTGCAAAATCAAGTGATGTCAATGTCGAAATAAGGGAAAAGAGGTGCAGTGTCAATTTATTTTAAAGTCTTTGCCTGGCGGTGTTAACCAGGCTCTTCTTCACTCAGGGTCAGTGTGTGGCGTGTGTTAATTTTAATTTTTAAACCCAGACGTTTTGAGAGTAAAAGAAAAAGTGTGCTACATAACTGAAAATAAATCTTCAGAGAACAGTAAATAATGCTGAAATAACAGAAAATTAACAGCTAACAATGCATCGATCTAACCCAAGAAGGTGGGTCTCTCAAAACTAGTCTAAAAAGAGGGAAAAAATCTAGTCAAAACACACTAAAAAGGGGCCAATAGATCTAAGGTTGGGAGGGACAGGGATCTAAAGGAGAAATCTGCTGAAAAGAGGTGCAAAAAATAGCAAAAAGGTAGAGGCAAGGTTGCTGCAAAAGAGGAGGGAAACAACTAAAGGTAGTAGGGAAAAGGAGGTGACCCTAAAGACAAACAAAAACAAAATTATATGAGGTGATTTGAAAGGGAGAAGAGCTAATCTAGAGGGATTTGAAAATGAGGTATCAAATCTGAAAAGAAGAAGGCTGAAACTCTGAAAATTCAGACGTCTGAAACATGTAAAACTCTCCCACAAATAGTGGAGGGTAATAAAGCCCTAAGGGGCAAGATTCCCACTTAGTTGAGTGAAACATATAAGAAATAGGTCTAAACGGGCGGGGACAGAGGCTGGAAAACCCTGACAGAAGCTTCAAACAAACCCAGAAAAATTGCTGGAAAAGTGCAGAAAAAAGTGCAAGTCGCAGGTTCTGACCTGTTTTCAGTCTAGGTCAGAGTTTTGGGGTAGAAAAGTGTGCCCTCCTGTCCAGGTCACAGTTTTTGGCCCGATAAGTCCGACCTGCAGATCCGGGTCTCTCGGTGGAAGATTTCAAAAAAAGTTGTCATCTCAGCTGCGGCTGATGTCGGTCACCTGCGTAATAGGGCCAGAAACATACGGAAGTTAAAAATTTTAATGTTTGATGGTTTTAGAGGTGAAAAACACCATTTAAAAAAAATAAAAAATGAAGAGAAACCCTAGGGTCTGAAATAGCTAGATATGCAGGAATAGATAAAATGACAGCGGTCGTAAAAGAAAACCTGTGTGGAGTCGCCAATTGTTAATATGAATCTTTCGTCGGAAAAGACCACTTTAACTACGTATAAAAAATAGCCCTAACATCAATTATGGCTACCAATATCTTTAAATCTGCAGTTAGTTGATCCAAATAAAGCTGCACAAATCTAGATCTAAGCATAAAAGACATTAAACAGTGAAAATGAAATGTTGCTCCATGCATCCAATAGACAAGACAAGAACAATATATTTGAAATAATTTTTATATTAAAGGGGCACCTGAGAGGAAAACAAGAAAGGTGTTTCCAATTCTCCTCAATGGGATGGGTTCTTGAAAGTCCTCAAAATTTCAGATCTAAAATTTCTCTCTCTTGTTGGTCTAGAAAACCCAGACAAACATGGAACTCAAAGGGAGCTCACAAAACAAATAATGGAGAATGTGACAATGATAATGGTTCAAAGTTAGACCAAGAGTATAGATCCAGAGTGATCTAATATGCAATGAAGGGTGACTAATGAATGGGAAAACCCTTCTATTTATAACAAAATATTAGGGCGGTCTAGAACTTGGTGCATGAATAAAATATTATTAATCAAATTCTAGAACCACCTTTTAGGAATATTTTATTATATTTGTTGGAGGGGAAAGGATTTTTGACTTGGGTAAATTCCTTTATTTATAAATAATAAATAAATAAATGATTTATTTATTATTTTAAGGAAATGGTGGAAATATAATTAAATAAATAATGATTTATTTAATTATTTATAAATGATTTAGTCAAATTTAACTAGGAATATAATTTAAATAAGGTTTAAATAACTTATTCCTAGGAAATAATCAAATAAATAAGAATTTGTTTAATTGATTTCCTTGTTTTGGGTTAAATATGACCAAGACTAATAATTAAATTGATGTTTAACTAATTATTCTTTGAGGAAATATAAACAAATATAGATTTGTTTATTATTTCCTTCTGGGGTTTCCTATTTAGACCATAAACAACTTAATAAAGGTGTTTTACTAACTTATTTCACATAGTGAATGCAATTTTACTTTGGGTAAAATTGGTCTTACATGGTGTACTTGGGTCCATCTAATGATAATAAGTTATATGACCAAAAAATGGTGTAACAAAGAGCTACATATCGGGAGCTAAAGGACCAGAAAGGTACAAGGTATGAACAATAGGGATGAGATATTGCACTACAACCACATGCTTAGAGTATCTTGTCTTGTATCTAGTACTAGTGGATATATGCGGGTCATTATCTCTAGAATGTGAGCCCTATACTGTTGTATTTTATTTTGTTAATATAACAAATTTGGGTTGAAAAGTTAAAAAGTTGTCTATGTTCTGTGCATGTGTGATTTACTGATGTTTATATTCTGTCGTGCAAAGTGGTTCTCGTTGAGACTCTTGGTTTGGTGTCGTCAATGATTTTAAGACTCTAACTTAGACCCAAGGTCATGGAAAATAAACAGAACTCTAGCTATCTCAACCCACTAGTGCATGCCTCCTCATCGATCGGGCTAAGGATCCTCCTCCATTTCCATGAATGGATTGCTTCCTTCTATAGTTATTCATTTTTGCACAGGGTGTTTGCTGTTACGCTGCCAATTTCATCTCTGTGCATCGGATTCACTTGGGTTGTTGTTATCCAACCTTCAAGTTGTCAATAATTATACCTTTTTTTTGGTTGCGCGTTCATGGGTGCTTTTTGGGGTCAACATTAGTCTCATTTCATATTTTTGGCCTATAATTTTTGTTGTGTGCAGTTCATTCTTATTTTCGTCGTATTTTACATGGGTGTTGGTATAGGGGTTTATTTTTAGGTCTTCTCTGAGCCCTTTGGCTCTATTTCTTGTTTACATTTTGGGTGTGATGGTGTGGCTATTTAAGGTAATATGTTCCTTTTTCATGGGCCTTTCACCGATTCTTCATTCATGTTTTCTGTTTGGATTTTTAGACCTATTTTGTAATGCTTGACTTCCCTTTGTTGAGATTTATCTAGTGCTCCCCTCAAGGTTCCTCGAAGGGCCTGCATACCTTGTTTCTAGTTCTTTTTTATATTTTTTGTGGCCTAGGTCTTATTGTCCCTAGGGTTTTGATATTTTTTTTTATGTAAAGCATCATTCCTGGTCTTAACAAGGGAAGTATTTCTAGGTTGTGCTTACCCATATACACAATGTAATTTTTTATTTTTTAATAAAAAATGCTACACATTTTTTTTCTATGGAAAAAAAAAACAATTTTATTTACTTTAAAATTATAACATTAATAAGGATGACATGAGCAAGAGTAATCAATTTTCCTGGAGAAAAAAAAAGAATATAACTTTTCTTGGGGCTTAGGATTGGAATCTAGTATTCAAGCTGAGTTCTGAGTGCTTTGGAAATATCTCCACCTTTTAAGGGACAAAGGAATAAAAAATTTGAGGATCTTCGGACACTCAATGATAGTAATAATACAAATATCTAAGTAGATAACAATAAGCTCATCCTTTCTCCCCTAATTTTCCATCAAATTTCTCTACTGGAGTCAAAACTTGAGGAAGTCATCTCCACCACATCCTATGAAATCGTAACGAGAAGGAAGTTATCCTGGAAAATCGGTGTTCGCAACTAGAACAAGGTGTTATTGAGCTCTAGGATGGATCAAGGTTAATCATGCCAATCTTGTAATGACCTATAATAAATGAAATGTTTTGGTAGATTAATTAAATTAAACTCTTTGTTAATTGAATTAAGGAGAATAAACACAAGATTCTAGTTGGAGACGATGTAGAAGCTCATGGAGAGTAGGTGTCACCTGAGAAAAAGTCAAACCCTGGCCCTCTTTGGAAAATTAGACAATAATATGGTATGTTTTGTAGATATGAACAACTTTTGTGAAATTCTGTAGAGTATATAGATATTTTCAATGTAATATTGTAAAAGAGGAAGCTTCTGACACTAGGAAAAATACTCTTTGGTTGTATTGGAATTTTGAAATTGTTGATGTAACATATGAATGTAAATGAAGATGGCCATGAAAATTAGTATTTTAAATATAATATAATAGCCACTTTGTTTAAAAATAAACGCTAACTTTAATAAAAAAAATCTAACGAATTTTATAATTATATTTAAATAATAATTTAAAAACTATATATATATTTTAATTATTAATATTATATTTACTTTAAAAACATATAAATATTATTACCTTAATTATTAATTAAAATAACTAATTAAAATTGTAAAATGTATTCATCAAATTTTATATACATATAGAGTAGTAATATATATAAGCAACCTAGATTCATCATAACTCTAGATCTATCAAGTCCTGAGAGGGATCAAATCTCTTTTAGATGCAAACCTTTTTTATAATGAAAAGATTTTTGATCTCGTTGGTGCCTTGTAGATATAGAGTTAACATGGATCTAGGTTATTTTAATTATTAGCCTTTAAATAGGCCACATTAGAGAAAACTTCCGTGGGAAAATACCATGATTTGGAGGATTTTATTTATTTCGAAAATATTATATCTAACTAAGCCGTTAGGCGTCACTATTTTAAAACAACACCCCTATTGCCTTGTTGTCTTTTGTATGCATCTTTAGATGTTTAGTTAGATGATTAAACTCTACTTGTCCATTGATTTGAAATCAGGTTAGTTATTAGTTATTAAAGTTGGTTATGAGCTTGGTGTTTCCCAACCGTTTATATGTTTGATGGAGCCCGTCTCCGTTCCTATCGATGCCAATGATCATGTTCTTGAAATCCTCCCCTGTGCTGCAATGTTGCTGTTCATGTTCTCCCCCTGATCATGTTCTCACAATCCTTTCCGGTGCTACCATCGTCCATTCCCCTGAAGGCCTGGTAGAGCTCGTCTACAGAAATGGACTGGTTGTGGTCGAGGTTGAAAACATGGAAGGCATTTTTCAGATCTTCCAAGTAGGTGGCCCTGTCGTTCCCTTTAGTATTCATATCGATGAAATCCTCTAGGCTAATGAACCTATCCTTCTCCGTGTCTACCTCCTTCATCATGAGCCCCAACTTCTGCAACCCACACGGTAGCCCATTGAGCACATAATTTCTCCCAGCTCCGTGTACGAGATCTTGTCATCGCCATTGGTGTCGAATCGCTTGAACACGTCCTCCAGCTCCTCCCTATTATGTAGAGCTCCCACTTGTGATTCTGATACAGAGGAGGACTTCGATCTTCTCCTCCTCAGCGACAAAGTGTTACTGCCCCCGGCGCTTGCTTCGCCTCCTCTACCTTTGTTTTTCTTGCGAGACGATCAACTGAGCAGATTATTCCCCATGATTCTTCGCCTCCTAGTCCTATACTTGTCATGACTTATAAAAACCATGCTCTCGATCAATTTTTATTGTCTTGCTTTAAATTCTGTCCCAACCTAGTGAGGATAGGAGGGAGAAGTAAGGAACCTGACTTGATTCCCCACAATTTTTCTTCTAAAATTAGAAGAATGAATGAACATCGCTCCGATTGGATTGGATGTACACTTAAGTTGGAACATGTGCAAGCAGAAATGGAAATAGCTCTACAACAGCTACGTGAGAGTAGCTTTTTGAATGCGGAGTCCTTAATGGATTCCATGCCCAAAAATCAGGTGAGGCATTGATTTCTAAGAACGCATTTGGTAGAGACTTCTTAAAGAAATTTCCCGAAGAAATCTCTCTTCTAGAATCTATTCGAGTTGGAGTTGGTAGAGGGTATGAAACTAGAAATCTTGTGACCTCGCTATATAAAAATCTCTCTAAGAACATTAGGGAGTGGATTCCCAAGAGGGAGACCTTCGAACTAGTAGAAAATTGTTTCTCTATTATTAAGCCGCTGCAAAGATTGGACGAGACTGGATATTCTGATACTAGTGATACTTGATCAGAAGATGGTGACAAAAAAAGTGATGATGAAGAGTATGAAACAGAGATAGTTGTTCAAAGTAATCATGATGCAAGAAATAAGTCATGGTTGGAAGAAAAATTATTTCCTCGCAGAAGGGAAGCAAACGATAGTTGGTCCTCTGGTGGGGCTAAACAACTTCATATGCATGTGAGCTTTCAAAAACTTGATTTATTGATCCTCTTTTATTTAAGTTTCTAAATCTCGAACTCCTGATACAAAATTCACGTTTCGGTGTTGCAGATAGATTTAAACAGATATTAGTGGCTACTATATGAGAATCCATGGCAATTAAATCAAAGCCTTCGGGTATTATTAGTACACGTGATCACCCAAAACAAATATGAAAAGGCTTTGAAAAGCTTTGCAGATATTAAGAGCAAGTACACTGAAATTTGCGAGGTTATGCAGGAGATCAATCAGCTACGGCAACTATAAGTGCTTCGTGGGTCAAATATTGTGGGTATGACAACCACTGTAAGTTTTCACGTGTCCTTCAGAATATATTAAAACTTTGAAATAGAATTTAAAGGATTGCAATAAACTTCTGATTTCACTAAGTGTTGTAGGGAGCAGCATTGTATTGAGACGTTCTTAAAAAGCTTCAACCAGAAATTATTTTTGTTGAAGAAGCTTCCGAGATTTTGGAACCTCAACTACTAGCAGTGCTTGAATTGACCATTCAACATATAATTAGATCGATTTTTCCTTGTTTGGTGATATATGGAGTACATGCCATTTATTTTAAAAATCATTAAACTAACCTTAAATACTGGCTTTAAAGAACACTCCACTTTTTCTCTTGAAATTCCCTTCATCTAGATGAGATGCTGAGTCAAATAATTTATCCACCAGCTTTTTATGATCCCTTAAAGCATGATTGAATATGATGCATATATTTTTTAACTCTATGAATAATTCAAGCAAGCTTTCCATCATATGGAATGGAAAATCTATGCATAAGCCCTAATATATAGCTAAGTCTCCAATGATTATGATGTGTTTTATTCACCTAGAATTCATTTGTTTTAATCCTTGCAATAAATTAATGAATTCAACTTTATTATTGGTGTCTAGACCTACTCTCCATTCAAAAACAAAGTAGCTTATTATTTTCCACTAGGACAAAAAATTACACCCCCCAAACACACACTTACTACCCCTCTCATTTTATCTTGATTTTAATCCTTTGAACAAATTTTATTAAGTCCATTGTGTTCTTAATTTTATTGAAGTAAATTATGTTTTCTATAAATTTTGAATTTGCATTTATTTCGTTATTGTCAATAATTTTTTTTAAATAGCTTGATTGCTTGCTAACAAGTTTGTAGTCCCACTAATGGGTAATTATAAGGTCTTACGAAATATAGTCACACTTCCTAGTCCTTTGAATCTTATATTTTATTCTTTAGACACTCTCTAATCCTTGTATGAGATGCCAATTGAATAATTTAAAATAGCACTAGAATTGAAGCCTCCCTATATAATTGAATTTCATAAAATTTTAAAAATTCAAATACCACCCATTCACATTAGATGAGCATGCCATGTGAAAGGTTTTCAATCATACATCTAAGTTTAAATATCTTTGATGCATATTATTATTATTTATTAATAGAAAATCCTTTCCTAAAAATCAGAATCATCTTCGTGAAGGCTTGTTGTTTCCCCATATATAATTTTTGTGATATATACATTAAATTGGTACAAGGTCAATAAAATATTTTAAGCCATATATATTGGAATGAATATATATATTTTTAGGGCTCTGGATGTCCATTTCTAGTGAAGAATGGATTTTTATTCCAAGGTGAGTCCATTTGTCCTATGGATGCTCATAGGAATTGGAGAAACGTAGAAGGGACGTGAAATAACCTATCTACTCAAATAATCAAATTGTTAAGTAAAATCATGTGATAATGATTCTTATCTAAAACAACGAGTGAAGCTTCAAATGGATTCAACTCCATAATTTCTACCTTAAATAAGAGTTTCTAAATTACTAAATCTATGTTAGGATGCTCATAGGAAGTGAAGAAACATAGAAGGGAAGTGAAATGCCCTATCTACTCAAATGATCAAATTATTAAGTAAAATCATGTGATTATGATTCTTATATAAAAGAATGGGTGAAGCTTCAAATGGATTCAACTCCATAATTTCTATCTTAAATAAGAGTTTCTAAATTACTAAATCTATGTTAGTGTGATACTATGCCTTCATTTCATGAAGGAAGGAATCAAAGAATCCATTTGTTAGAGTTCTAAGGTATGAAAATATTGGCTTTCTATTAAAAGATATGAATAAATAGTAATGATTCAAATATTCTTAGGTTCACCCTGTGTGTCCATTTATTAAGCCCTCATCAACCCAATTAAGTTTTGAAAAAGACTTAGGAACCCTCTTTCATCTTGTTATTCTTAATGTGCTTTCTTTTTGCATTTGTATAGACCTTGGTTCCTTATTTTCCTTGTAACTCCAAACATTATTTTCCAATGAATAAGTTATATGATCCTTCACGTTTCGCATGCTTTATTATGACTTAAGTTCATTCCTTTAGTTGCATGGATTAGTTCCGTTTCATGAATTAGTTTCATTCAATTTCTTCTTCCTCAATTCATTTTTAGTTGGCTTAGTTCCCTACTTTTTGAAAACCCTCACAATCTCAAGATCAAGATTGACTTCACAATTTGAAAGAAATTATTGTCTTGCTTTATAAGTTATTTCTTGATTTTTAGATCAAGCCTAACCTCATAATCAAGTCTCTTCCCTTCCTTGATTGTTTAATACATTTCTCAATATTAAAATTTTTCCCAATGGTTTAAGGTTCAATTTCAAATAATGATTTTAAAGTTCAATATCATTATGAATCCTTTCGCATTCATATTTTCTATTTCATTTCAAATTTCACTCCAACTTATAAATCAACCCAAATTTACCAATTGGGTGATTTTTCCAATTTTAGTGCTCAATATCTCTCGGGATCTCTAGATTATGTCTAATTCAGATCAAGCCGCCACTCGACCTATTATTCAAACACTTTAAACCTTGTTCCCACATTTGATGAAATATTGCTAATTTTTTTTGGCTCAAGTTCATGATTGGCCCCAATTTCCAAATCAGGCCTCTCTTCACTATGTAATTTATTTCTTGTAATGAGTTGGTGATCGGCCTTATCTACCAAGATGGTGCCTCTCTATACTAAATCACTTGATGTCAGTTTGGTGATTGACCCTCACTACAAAACTAGGCCAAATTTACCACTTGGGTGATTTTTCCAATTTTGGTGCTGAATATCTCTCGAGATCTCTAAATTGTGTCTAATTTTCAGATCAAGCTTCCACTCGACCTATTATTCAAACACTTTAAACCTTGTTCCCAAATTTGATGAAATATTGCTAATTTTTTTTAGCTCAAGTTCATGATTGGCCCCAATTTCCAAATCGGGCCTCTCTTCACTACGTAATTCATTTTTTTTCATGATTTGGTGATTGGCCTTAACTACCAAGATGGTGCCTCTTTATACTAAATCACCTCATCCTCATGTCAGTTTGGAAATTGACCCTCACTACAAAACTAGGGTCTGCCTCCTTCAACATTCAGAAAATCTTGATTCCCAAATTAGTCTTTTGCTAAATACATCCTAATTACCAAACCAATTCCCAAATTGGTCTTGATTGCTAAATACATCCTAATTACCAATCCAAAACACCCGTACCACCATCCAACCCAATGTTATGCAATCAAATTTTAATTTGAATTTCTAAAAGGAGTTAGTTCAATAGAATAATTGATTTATTTTTACATCGTAAGGCGTCACTATTTGAAAACAACACCCTTGTTTCCTTTTAGTCTTTTGTGTGCATCGTTGTGTGCATCGGTCGATGTTTTGTTAGATGATTAAACTCTCCTTGTTCGTTTATTTGAAGTTACATTAGTTAGTTAGACGATTAAACTCTCCTTGTCTATTCATTTAAAGTCAGGTTAGTTATTAGTCATTAAAGTTGGTTATGAGCTTGGCATTTTCCAATCGTTTATATGTTTGATTAAGCCTGTCTCCATTCTCCTATCGACGCCGTTGAGCATGTACTCGCAATCCTCCCCGGTTCTGCGACTTCACTGATCATGTTCTCGCAATATTCTCGGGTGCTGTCGTTGCCCATGCCCTTGAGGACCTGGTAGAGCTCGTCTGCAGAAATGGAGCCGTTGCGGTCGAGGTCAAAAACATGGAAGGCATTTTTAAGATCTTCCAAGTAGGTGGCCCTGTCATTCCCTTTGGTATTCAGATCAATGAACTCCTCTAGGCTAATGAACCTAATGATGGTGCAATTGCTAGTTTTTATTTATTTTTAAAATATTGTTTCTATTTTTATTTTATATTGTTTTATTTTGACTAAGTCAAAATGTTAAATATTACAACAACTCCCGCATACTTGGCTGGAGAGTTCCTCTTGATGCAACTAGCCTAGATCTATTTTAGATCTCCTTTCACTCTAAACTAAGTTTACATCTCAAGAGAGCTAATCTCTTTGGACGCCTAGGCTGGTTTAATTTCCCCACTGACATATGTCATATTCCACATGAATGCCATGGGTCAATATCATGTGCCAATGCCATGAGGAAATACCATGGGTCAATACCATGTGCCAAAACCATGAGGCAATACCATGGGTCAATACCATGTGCCAAAACCATGGGTCAATAGTTCTACTTATAAGATAAATAATGGTGGGAAGTGGTAAGCGTATTTATTTATATCTTGGTACAATCATTTTTTTATACAAATACTTGCTGCAATAACAATAGTTACAAAATAATTCTTGAACTAATCATATTCTAGATAAATAATTTTAAATATTAATAAAGAATAATAAAATTCAATCCATAATGTTAAACAAGTTGAAAAATATTTTGTTCAAAAAAAAGTAATAATATCATGATTATTACAATTATAATTAGCTCAACAATTTATGGATCAATTAAAGTTGTAAATATTTCAAAAAATTTCAAGTTTATTGAATCAATATATACAATCAAAAATCCATTTAAAACAATCCAAAACATTTGGCCAAATTCCGACCAGGAACTCCAAAAGCTAGCATATTTACCGAACGCCAATGGCCAGAATTCGGTGAAAAATTTTGAGGTAAAATCTTGGTTTTTGTTATTCAAATTGGTTTTTTTACTCTATATATGGATTCAACAACCTCAAAAATCTGTAGGGCACTTCGATTGTGCAAAGTTAGCAATCAAACTTCTCTTTTCAATAAATTCCTGCAGGAATTTAGAGAAATTACACCATAAAAAGTCACCATAAAAGCCTTCAAAAAGTCGCACTAAAAACTACTCGATGAATTTTTGTTTTACATTTTCATGCTCCTCCGATATTTACGAGGGCCTCATTGGATCTCACTATTTAGACTGAAACCAGTTCTCGGGAATGAAAAGTGTGAACAAATGAGACAAACCGCGAAAATCGGTCATCCAGCTAGACACTGAACTAGAATGCTTAATTGAAAATATCCACTATTTAGACTCAACCCAGTTCTCGGGAATGAAAAGTGTGAACAAATGAGACGGACCTCGAAAATCGGTCATCCAGCTAGACACTGAACTGGAATGGTTAATTGACAATATCCAGAGGCGCGAACTCGGAAATATATATTGAGATGAAAGCGCGTCAATAATATATATGTGCTTGTGCCCACTTACCACTCTATTCCGTCCCTGCTTTTCATTTCTTGTTATATTTTGTATCAGCATGGATTCATGGCCTGCAATTTTGTCCATTATCCTAGTCTCCGCGATAATGGTAATGGTTTCGGCGAATCCCCAGCAGAATGAGACGAACATCGCTGAATTTATCAAGTCGTCGTGCAAGGTGACCCGGTATCCGCAGCTCTGTGTTACATCGCTTTCTTCGTACGTGGGATCTGTGAAGCCTACGCTGAGCGACCTGGTGAAGGCGGCCATGAACGTGAGCCTCGTTGATGCCCGCACGGTTTCTGTTTGGGCAGCCGACTTGGAAAAGAAAGGCGCCACAACGACGATGAGTGAAAGAGAAAGAGCGGAGCTGCATGATTGTATTCAAAATTTTGATGACACCGTTGAGGAGATTCAGAAATCTCTGAGGGAGATGGAACAGTTGAAGCGCGGCAACTTAAAACCTCAAATGAACGACATGCAGACGTTTATGAGTGCCGCCCTCACCGACCAAGATTCATGCCTCAACGGATTTCAGGGGGCTGCGGGGAATATTAGCGTGACGGTGAAGGTCCGCGTGCAGAAAGAGTCAGAGTTGATCAGCAACGCTCTAGCTCTCCTTAATGCGCTCGCTCTTAACGCATTCTCTAACACCGGATCAGCTGATACTGGTATCAATGCGTGAAATATGCCAAAACGGCCAACTGACTACAATGTGTTTTGCTGCCAAGACACCCTTTAGTGGTTTATGGTTTCTGTTTCTTTAAATCGTTGATTGGGTTTGGACTACAATCATGGCGTTATTTCAATCAATGTGAAGAAAATTGTTTTATGATCATGCTTAAGGTGTTGTTTCTTGGTAGGAATAATAACAATAATTTCATTAAGTTGTTTCATGATAGGAATAATAACAAAAATTTCATTAATGATATATTTATTTAAGTTTATTTATGCTTAAGCTGTTGTTTTTTGGTAGGAATAATAACAATAATTTCATTAAGTTGTTTCAGGAATAATAACAAAAATTTCATTAATGATATATTTATTTAAGTTTAGGTTTAAACTCTATAGGAAAAAGGGTTTGACTGCTTCAGTTCTACTATCTCAATAGCAATAGCATTTAAGTACATCAATTTTCTTTTTAAATAATAATTTGTTTAGCAATAGCATCTAAGTATATCAATTTTTTTAAATAATAATTTGTTTAGATTCTTATTTGTAATTTTCAAATTTTTTTAAAGTATGGAAAGAATTTTATTTTGTAAGAACATCTTCTTACCATCTACTTTAATATTAATACTATAATTATAATTATAAAATTAATTTTAATTAAATATAGTAAAATAAATTATATAATAATATTTATAATATTAATTTACAATTTAATAATTTTAACATATCAATGTGGAGCTTGCACTTCAAATTTAGAATTTATGAAAACATTCATTAAGATAGTCACTACTCAAGGCACACAGCTTCTAGAGGACAGAACCAATATCTCCTTACCATTGAAAATTAGTAGCTCATGGTTGAGTTTCCTTAAATAAAATCTCATTTCTCACAATCCTGCAATGAATTTAAAAATAGAAATTCATGTCAGCATGCATTTCAATCATGACTCTCCAAAAACAATAAATCACCTTACATAAATTGGTAATCAAGTGTAGTTGAAGGAAGTGAAAATTTTGGTACTACTTGTGATTTTTTAAAGTTTGGGGATTTGAGGAGGAGAAGTTCTTCTTGGGAGGAAAAGTAGATGGTTCACAATGAGTTGGTAATGGTATATCAAATGAAATCAAGAATGTATTGCCAAAGTTTTCAAATTTAGTTTATAATTAAAAATTTTCCATAGTAGCGTCACTTGTACTTCCTCTTCATGCCTCTTCATGCACGAGACTTTCTTGGAGCATATATTCATTTTATGCTTCAATTAATGTTTTCCCATCCTCGTTTTCGGAAAAAATTAGTCCTAAATTTCTCTGTTGCAATATCTCCATCATCAACAAATAATTTTTTCACAAAGGCCTTCCATTTCAAAAATTCTCTTGAAGTTTAAAACATTGGTGAATCTCACTAGTCCTTAATATGTAAATTATAGAATATTTATTTATATATTTGTAAATTTATTCAAATTGATAATGATTTTATATATAGTATCTATATAATGTTGGGGATTTTTAAGGTAAAATAATTTTATATTGTAAAATTTGGGCTGATCATTTTTACAAAAAATGGAAATAGGAAAAACTTTTTTTTGGGAAAATCATGGAAAATTAGCCCACCTGCGAATATTAGCCCCCAAAAATTTTCCATACTTCCTTCATAAGTACATCATTAGGTTGCTCAAACTGCAAATACACACTAAAATTCATATTCAAAATCGTGAGGTTCTCCTTTAGTTGCCTCATTTTCCTCTCCTGCAAGCTATGGTGAACCAATTTCGTACTCCATTAGGTTATTAACAAAATCCTCTTTAATATTCCTTCTTTCTTCTGCGTTCAATAACCAACTCTATTCATAATCATTTGTTTCATGTTCGACCTTAGGTAAAATATTTTTCCTCACATGTGCTCCTCTTCGTTCAAAATTGTCTCCTCGTTCGTGACTTTTTATATCTACTGCTGAGCTATTTCCTTAAGTTAGGTTACTATGGCCAAATTTATTACCTCTAGAGAGAGAGGTATATTATTGGTTTCCATTGAACTCTTAACTCAGTGATGCAAGCCCAATTATGATCCTCCTTAAAACCCCACAGTGCCAAGACTGTCTTCAAATGATGCTTCCTTCAAATCTATTAACAATATGCTCTCACAAGATAATGATCCCTTTTATGTAAACAGTTGGATGATTTGAAGGACGTGGCTCAATCATTTTATAAATAATTGGAGTCAAGCTCCTTTCCAAATAGCCTAGGAGAAAATAGCGCTCTCACTCTCTCTCTATATATATGCCTTAATATTCCTAGCTAGTCTCCCCATCAACGCTTCAGGCCCACTCTTTAATGATCCTGACAAAATGTAGAGGGCCTTCACAAAATGTCTGTCAAGATAAAAATGTCAAGAAAGACCCACATCTGAATGCTCCTCCTTTTAATGACTCCAACACAGTATAGTTATCCCGCTTGATGGGAAAAACCTTTATGGACACTACCAGGGTGGAACCTATGGGTGGGACCCATAATACCATGTGAGCTCAATCCTTATTATTGGTTGGTCCATACGTTAGGTTAGTGCTTAGTCACCCAAATTATTCCTTCGCCTTGATTCTCTCATGCTTCTAAGGTGAAACCTCAAGGCCCACGCCGTCAAGAACTCATGCTTTTTCGTTCTGAAATAAATCTTCTAGTTTTGTTTTCACATTCTATCTCTTGGTGTTCTCAATCCTGTCTCCAAATACTATCAATTAGCGCATATATTAAAAGAGAAAAAATGACTAAGTGTTGTTTATACCTTTTATACTCAATTCTTGCTAGGTCTTCATCCCTCGTGACCCTTGTCTCGTTCCAATCTATCCCTCTACACTTGTAAGAAACCTCTGTTTTACTAATGCCCCACAACTCTCTTCAATATGCCTCTATTCTCCTATAGAGTTGGATTTGAAATGTAGACTCTACACTCTGACTCTTCAATCTCTGCTCTACACTTTCGTTCCTCCGCTGCACACTCTTTTTCCCTACAACCATATATATATATATATATATATATATATATATATATATATATATATATATATAGTTTTCCGATTCAGTGAGAATGCCCCACTAAACCATCCATGCTACTAGAATTGCCTTCCTCACATGGAGAACCCTCAGAACCATAATTTGACTTTCCCATATCCGCAAAAATTATGATACGCTCCATTAATTTGATTGTAATACATATCTAATGCCTATCACATGCGATATGTTAAATGAATGGTTTAATTATTGAAAGGTTACGACTTAAATTGATTACTTAATCAGATGCTTATCTCAGTTGGATCTGTGAAGCAATTGTTTACTACTGTGCTATGTCACGTCTTTGTTTTTATGTTGTCGATCTTCTTAACCCGAACTTGGACGACCTAGATCCCAAACAATGGACATAGGGAAATACCCACCCTATCAATGCTTGGTATCATTCATTTACTGCGATTGACCTTGCGGCTCTCCCCTGCAAGATATATGTTTCAATTTTCATTCTTTGTCCCTCCTACCATGGCTCTTTGAAATGACATCAGATTCGGTCATGGTTCTGGCTACCAGAGTTGGTGAGAAACTCTGTGCCAAAGAACGTTTCTTGTCAAATTTGTTCACGGGTTTATTTGCCGAATTGAGTTTGACCACTGTTTTCCTACTTCGTTCAATAGTTTTCGACCATTGTGTTGGAATTCAATTCCAACTGCTTGTGTTAATCAAAAGAACGGTGAAGTTATTATGAAGGGATCGAAAGGCGATAGAGTTAAGGCAGATGTGAAGTTGCAGAGCCGAGGGATAAGTATGAAGGCAGTGCAAGCTTCGTTCCTATCCGCAAAAACCACCTGCATTAAAACACCCACCAACCATATTTATTGCAGAGGCGGCAACATTCCGGAGGGGTGAGGGAACTCACGGGAAGGCTTTTTGAAGTAGCCCCCGGAAAACATAACAGGAAAACATAAAGGGAACTAAGCTTTTAACCTTATGATAAAGTTTCTTTGATTTAATTTCAAATTTGCCGCACGTATGTTTTAAATATTTTAATCTGAGTTAATGTTTTACTACTGCAGTTTACTTTAAAGTTTTTACTGCAGTAATACATATTATATATATTATAAATATAAAATATTTATAATATATATATTATATTGTAAAGTTTCATATATATGTTGTGAGAATTATAGTTATATTGTAATCGTTATTTTTGCCCAAAGGCTGAAAACTGAGAATAAAAATAGAGAGACAGAAAAAGGAAATTACAGTGTTGTGTGTTTGTAACAACCAATAAATTTTCTTCTTGTGAATCTACAACTTGTTCGGAAGATCTTCATTTTTGTAACAAAGTTTATTTTAATGAAATAGAAGTCTGCAATTTAATTTATGAGATTAAATCTCTGTGTTGTTCAAGAGGAATTGTTTTTTATTCCTCTATCTGTGTGTTAAGGAATTTGTCTAGAAAATTCCATCATGGTATCAGAGCTAGTCTAGGCTCTTTGAAGGTGTCAAAGAAGCTGAAGGAAGGAGTTCGTTGTAGTAGTTCTCCAGCAGAGTGAAGGCTCAGCAAAAGTTCAAGGTATTTCTCAAAACAAAGTTTATTGTTTAATGTTAAGATTACAGTCTAGAGAGCTATAAAAGAGAAGTCTCAAGAGTTTTAGAGACAGATTTTATTTCTCAACAGAGAGACAGTTTATTTAAAAACACAGTCACAATGGTAGTAGTAAGCACCAGTCTGACAAATCCCCAACTTCCACAGTTTAATGAGAAGAATCATGAATATTGAGCTATCACTATGAGAGCTCTTTTTGCCTCACATGACATATGGGAGCTAGTTGATAATGGCTACCTAGAACCAGCAGATGTAGCAGTGTTGGCTGCTTTGACAACAGCAGAAAGAGATTTACTAAAAGATAATAGGAAGAAGGACTCCAAAGCCCTCTTCTATCTTTTTCAATCTGTACATGAGAGTATTTTCCTAAGGATTGCAATAGCAACAAAGTCTAAGGAGACATGGGATATTCTCAAGATAGCCTATCAAGGCATGGAGAAGCTGAAGACAACAAAGTTGCAAATGCTGAGGACAGATTTTGAAACTCTCTGCATGAAAGAGTCTGAAAATATTGACTCATTCTTCACACAAGATATTGGGTTGGTTACCCAGATAAGGTCTCATGGAGAGACACTTGAAGACAGAAGAATTGTGGAGAAAATATTGAAAAGTCTACCCTCAATATTTGATGCCATAGTAGTGGAAATAGAAGAGACAAAGGATCTCTCACAATTTACAGTGAATGAGCTGAGTGCATCCCTGATGTCTCATGAACACAGACTGAAAAGAGGATCAGATTCCTCATTGGAACAAGCCTTCAAGACCCAAATGTCTTTTGGTCGAGGAAGAGGTCAAGGCAGAGGTAAAGGGAGAGGCAGAAGCCAAAACAGAGGCAGAAACAACCCTGGAAGTTCGAGTAGAAGGAGCAGCAATCAAAACCACAATGAAGGCTCAAGCCAACAGCAAGCTCATGGAAAAAGGTATGATAAATCCCAAGTCCGATGTCATTATTGCAAGAAATATGGGCACTATGCCAATGAATGTATGAAAAATAAAAATGACATGAATAATAGGAAGAATGCTAATTTTGAAAAAGAAGAAAATAAGAACCAGAAGAATGTGTTGTTAACATGTAAAATAACAGAAGATAGACAGGATGATGTATGGTTCTTAGACTCAGGTTGAAGTAACCACATGACTGGAAACATAGCAATGTTTGCCAATCTGGATGAAAATGTTAAATCTGAAGTAACAACAGGAACTGATAGTAAGATATATGTTAAGGGAAAAGGCAGAGTTAGTATCTTGGCAAGAAATGGAGAACAAAAGTTTGTGCTAGATGTATATTATGTACTTGGCTTAAAATGTAATATTTTGAGCATTGGACAGCTCATTAAAAAGGGTTACAATGTATTTTCTAAAGATGATGTGTGCACAATCATGGACATACCTCCAAGAAAGAAGGTCATTGCAGAAGTGCAGATGACAAGCAAAAGGATTTTTCCTCTCAAGCTCAGAGCAGAATTGAAGGAAGGAATAAATGTAGCAGCTGTAACACAAGAGATCTTCCAAGAGGAATTGAAGGATGAAGGCTGGTTATGGCACTTGAGATTTGGACATCTGAATTTCGGAGGCCTGAACTTCTTACACAGAAAGGGAATGGTAAAAGGATTACCATTGATTGAGAAACTGGATAGCCTATGTGAAGGCTGCATCTTGGGCAAACAACACAGAGAAAGCTTTCCAACAGGAAAGAGCATAAGGGCAAAGGCACCCTTAGAGATTGTCCACTCTGATTTGTGTGGACCAATGCAAACACCATATTTAGTTGGCAACAAATATGTTTTGACATTTATAGATGATTACACCAGAAATGCATGGGTGTATTTCTTGAAACGGAAGAGTGAAGTGTTTGAGAAATTCCGCCACTTCAAAACTCTTGTTGAGAAGCAGAGTGGGCACTACATCAAAGTGCCGAGGACTGACAGAGGTGGAGAATACATCTCCAAAGAGTTTATGTGTTTTTGTAGGGAGAATGGCATATAGAAGTAGTTTACCATAGGGTACACACCTCAACAAAACAATGTTGCAGAAAGGAAAAACCGGATCATCATGGACATGGTAAGAAGTATGTTGAAGGAAAAACATTTGCCAAATGAGTATTGGGCAGAAGCTGTCAATTTTGAAGTGTACATCTTGAATAGATGCCCAACCAAAGATGTGATGAACAGAATTCCGGAAGAAGCGTGGAGTGGCAGAAAACAGTTTGTCACCCACATGAAAGTATTTGGCTGTGTGGCATATGTACATGTCCTGGATCAGCTTAGAAAGAATCTTGACAGTAAGGGGGAGAAATGTATCTTTGTTGGATACAGTGATGAGTCCAAAGAATACAAACTCTATAATACATCCACCAATAAAGCAGTAATAAGCAGAGATGTGCAGTTTATTGAAGAAGAAGCTTGGGATGGAAGCTTAGAGAAAATGGTGAACGTGAAGACTAGTGTGTCTCATGAAGAAGAAGAGGAAGGGACAGTAGAAAATAATCCCTTCTTGGTGGCTCCTCCTCCACCAACACAAGCACAAAAAACCACACCACAAGCTGGAAACACAACAGCCTTGAGAAATCAAGGAAGTGCTTCTTCAAGTACACCACAGGGCACTGAAACTCCATCGAGTTCTAGTGGAACCCCAAGTACACTAAGAAGACCAAGATTCAGAAATGTGAGTGAGATTTATGAACAAGGAGAGGTAAATGATAATGCTGGTCTGAATTCTTTATTTTCTTTGTATTGTCATGTTGATGACCCAATTCATTTTGAAGATGTCATAAAAGAAGAAAAATGGATTGAAGCAATGGCTGAAGAAATTGGTGCAATAGAGAAGAGTAATACATGGAGTTAGTGTATCTCCCAAAAGACAAATAATTTGTTGGAGTTAAATGGGTCTACAAGACCAAGAGCAATGTTGAAGGCAAGATTGAAAGGCACAAGGCCAAACTTGTTGTCAAGGCTACAAGCAGCAACAAGGAAGATACTATGAAGAAACCTTTGTGCTGGTTGCAAGGATGGAAAAAGTGAGAACAGTGTTGTCCATAGCAGCACAACCCAAATGGAAGGTTTATCAAATGGATGTTAAATCTGCATTCCTGAATGGAGTGTTGAAAGAAGAGGTATATGTTGAACAACCTCTAGGCTCTGAGATTGAAGGCCAACAGCACAAAGTATGAAAGTTGAAGAAGGCTCTTTATGGGTTGAAGCAAGCTCCAAGAGCATGGTACAACAGAATAGATGCTTACCTGATTGAAAATGGATTTGAGAAATGTGATGGAGAACCCACACTCTACATAAAGGAAAATGATAGTAAGATACTTATTGTTGTTTTATATGTAGATGATTTAATTTTTACTGGGAATGAAGATTCACTTATTGTTGATTTTAAATCAGTCATGAAAAGTGAATTTGAAATGACTGATTTGGGTTTCTTAAGATATTTTCTTGGAATTGAAGTAGAGCAGAATGAAAATGGAATTTTCATTTCCCAAGAAAAATATGTTGAAGCAGTGTTGAAAAGGTTCAACATGCAGAAAAGCAGGGCAGTTGTAACTCCAACTGTCATGGGGTTAAAATTGAGTAAAGAAGACCACAGCAAGGTTTTTGATCCAAAACTATTTAAAAGCATAGTTGGCAGCCTCATGTATTTGACTGTAACTAGGTCGGATATAATGCACACTGTTAGTTTAATCTCCAGGTTTATGGAAAGGCCGAAAGAGACTCATTGGCAGGTAGCCAAGAGAATTCTAAGGTATGTGAATGGAACGAAGGGGTATGGTATCTTATACTCCTCATCTGAAAATTTTGAATTGATAGGTTACATTAACAGTCATTGGGCTGGAAGTGTAGATGATAGGAAGAGCACATCTAGATATGTGTTTCTCTTAGGATCAGGGGCAATTTCATGGCCTTCCAAGAAGAAACCAGTAGTTGCTTTATCAATAGTAGAGGCAGAATATGTGGCAGCAACAGCAGCAGCATGCCAAGCAGTATGGCTGAGAAGAGTACTCAGAGATTTATGTCATGAATGAGAAAAAGGCACAACCATTTACTGTGATAACAGCTCAACGATAGCTTTATCATAGAACTTTTCCTTCCATAAGAGAACAAAGCATGTTGATGCTAAATTTCACTTTATAAGAGACCTGGTTAATAATGGTGAAATTGTTTTGTAGCACTATAGAACAGAGGAATATTTTCCTGATATTTTAACAAAGCCATTAACGCAGAACAGTTTTAATTATTTCAGGAAATGCCTGGGTATACAAGAAAACCCAATAGTTGAAATTAAGGGGGAATGTTGGAATTTAATTCCAAATACTCTCATTAATCAACAGAACGATGAAGTTATTATGAAGGGATCGAAAGATGGTAGAGTTAAGGCAGATGTGAAGTTCCAGAGCCATGGGATAAGTATGAAGGCGGTGCAGGCTCCGTTCCTATCTGCAGCAAACACCTGCATTAAAACACCCACTAACCATATTTATTGCAAAGGCGGAAACATTCCAGAGGGGTGAGGGAACTCACGGGAAGGATTTTTGAAGCAGCCCCCAGAAAGCATAACAGGAAAACATAAAGGGAACTAAGGTTTTAACCTTATGATAAAGTTTCTTTGATTTAATTTCAAATTTGCCGCACGTATGTTTTAAATGTTCTAATCTGGGTTAATGTTTTATTACTGCAGTTTACTTTCAAGTTTTTACTTTGGCAATACATATTATATATATTATAAATATAAAATATTTATAATATATATATTATATTGTAAATTTTCATATATATGTTGTGAGCATTATAGTTATATTGTAATCGTTATTTTTTCCCAAAGGCTGAAAACTAAGAATAAAAACCGAGAGACAGAAAAAGGAAATTACAACGCTGTGTGTTTGTAATAGCCAGTAAATTTTCTTCTTGTGAATCGAGAACTATGTTCTGAAGATCTTCATTTTTGTAACAGAGCTTATTTTAATGAAATGGAAGTCTGCAATTTAATTTTTAGATTAAATCTTTGTGTTGTTCAAGAGGAATTGTTTTTTATTCCTCTATCTGTGTGTTAAGGAATTTGTCTAGAAAATTCCATCACATTGCTCAAGTAAGTTCCGTATGAAATACTTTCGGGTTTTTAACTAATCTGGCGATAAAAAATTTTCCCCCTTCTTGATGATTTCTTATACATGCTCAGGCATGGCAAGTTTGGGTTCCTTGGTTGCGTTATTCTTCTATGGTACTTGCTTAGTATTCATGGCGGAATTCCTCTTCCAAAAATCTAAGTTCAAGGGTGAGGCTAGCCTTACTTCCTAAATTCATTGTTTTATTTTATTATTGCAGTTTCACATTGTATCTTCTAAGGTTCGGTTTGATATTACCCTAATGTTTCTCTATTTCTTTGATGTACAAGGCACCTCTGCACGTTGAGGTATCGTTTCTGGCAAGATTTTCTTTCTTCGGTTGAGACCATCTTCATACTGCCGGGTATACCATAAACCTCGGCCTCATTGTTCTCTTTTCAGGTTTTATCCGACCTTGGGGTTTGGCTTCTGAGGCGTCTTTACTGCTGCATGTACAAGTTAAGACCCTAATCGGGTCACCTTTCATACTGGCGAGGCCTCTTGCCCTGGGCATATGGACTTGTTCTGATTTAATATAATTGTATAGTTTATTGTATAGTTTGTATAGTTTTTGAATTAAGTTTTTGCATTGTAATTTATATTTAAGTTTGGAAACTCTTAATCTTTGAGCTCTGTTTTCAGTTAGTGTACCCATGTGTAACATTTATATTTTTATGGATTATATATGAAATCTGTTTTTCCACTGACATAGTTTTGCTTATAGCTATGGTTGGTTCTATATATATGTTACCATTTTCATTTTTTACTAATATTATTAATGACTCTATTATATTCAGCTTTATCTTTTCTGTAAGCTCATGGTTGAATTTCCTTAAATAAAATCTCATTTCTCACAATCCCACAATGGCTTTAAAAATAGAAAGTAATGTTTAGCGTGCATCTCAATCATGACTCTCCAAAAACAATAAATCACCTTACATAAATTAGTAATCAAGTGTAGTTGAAGGAAGTGGAAATAATGGTACTGCTTGTGAGTTTTTAAAGTTTGGGGGTTCAAGGGGGAGAAGTTCTTTCTCGATATGGTTGGGAGGAAAACTAGATGGTTCACAATGATTTGGTAATGGTATTGGAGCTCAATCATACTCTCATCTTTTCGGAGTTATACATATATACACTCTCACTTATGTTCATAAGTATTCTTGAAATTTTAGTTTATTATTATATATTTTTTTTCTAAGTTAGACTATATCTATTATATCATACAAAGAAAAAAATTACAGTTCTCTTCCTCCAAGTCAAGTGTTTGAGATCAGAAATTGGACTATCCCAGCTGGGGAAACCAGTCCACCAGTAGCGCATAGAAAATGATGCCTAGAAAGGGAAACCAGCATACACAATAGAAAAAATTAAATTCTATCTAGAGAGCAGAGTCTTCCAAAACATGGTAAAACAAGATAACGCTACTAAAAAAATAGAAAGGCAGAAGATCACCCTGCAAATGAAACTAGAGAGAACCTTCATTCTTCTTGCTGGAGTTGGGGTCTTCTTCCTCGATCCTGTAAACATATAACTCATCCTTGTCCTCCTTGTTCGGCACGTGGCTTGTGGCCTGAAGCCATGGCGACGTGGGAGCATCAAGCTTCTTAGAGGAGGCAGTTGGCTGACTGGTGTTCTCAGTCTGGCCTTCTGCTTCACTATTTAAGTTGTGGACATCGTTGGAGCCTATGTTTCTACTGATGCAATGCCTACTGCTAGAGGCGCTCTACACGGGGAGAGCCTTCATTTTGTGAGGGATGAAGGCTATCTCTGGCATAATAGTCAATTTTCATGGACACTTCTTAATGCAGATGCTAGAAGATGCCAGAGGGGGAACAGGGAGCTGCAAGGAAAGCTAGGCTAAAATATCAACATGCTCAAGCCTTCTCGGCTCCTCCCAACCCACAGAAAGATTCAATTCTTTGCCCAAGGCATGCGTCAAAGGAGGTATATATGGGAGGCCATGACCTCTCGCTCTTCTGCATCTCATACGGTGATGCCTTGGCATATATGTCACAGAGGCAGAAGTGCGGGACTAGGAGGGCACTCTTGACAGCACAGGAAAGGAGCCTCCACCATAGCATGCAGAGGAAAGGGTGAGATAGGGTGGGGCGGAGCCAACAACTAGAGGCTGATGAGAAGAAAAAAAGGCATGCACCAAAGTTAGTAGGGAGAGCCGAATGGAGGTCGAATGAGTGGGGGTAGCCAGCTTAATAGCCATGGTGACAGATTCGAGAGTTGTAAATGCTCTCTAACCAGAGTACGTCAGAGTGAATATGGTGGAAGGAAGAACTAATACATACTCTCTTGGGCAATAAAATATGGGCTGGAAACCATGTGCGGGCACATGGGATGGCCAAGTGTTCCGCCACATGGCTCCCTCGAGGCTCCTTGTCTTACAGGAGAGCACCTGCATCTGGGTTTAGTTTATTATTTAAAGTGCCTTAGAAATTTAAATTTATTGGAAATTTCAACCTGTGAATAATTATGAGATATTTTAGAGTTATTTCTTACCTAACCAAAAATGAATGGTAGTTATAGTTTGGAATTTACATGCACAGCATTAAAACAATGTTATATTACCAAAGTTTTCAAATTTAGTTTATAATTAAAAAATTTCGATAGCACCTTCACTTGTAATTCCTTCATCATGCATGAGACTTTCTTGGAGCATATCTTCATTTTATGCTTCAATTAATGGTGTCCCATCCTCTTTTTTGAAAAAAAATTAAAATCTTCGTTATTCCAAATTTCTCTGTTGCAATAGATCCATCATCAACAATAATTATTCACAAAGGCCTTCCATTTCAACCATCTCATCCATTAGTCTCTATTCTTCATCTTCCTTCATAAGTACATCATTAGGTTGCTAGTCTTCACCTTTCAAACCCGAAAATACATACTAAAATTTAGATATAAAATCATGAGGTTCTCCTTTACCTGGCTCATTTTCCTCTCCTCCAAGCTACCGCGAACCAGTTTCATAGTCCATTAGGCTATTAACAAACTCATCTTTAATATTACTTCTTTCTTCTGCGTTCAAGAACCAACTCTATTCAAAATCATTTGTTTCATTTTCGGCCTCATGTAAAATATTTTTCCTCACATGTGCTCCTCTTCGTTACCAATTGTCTCCTCGTTCCTAACTTTTTATATCTATTGTTGAGCTATTTCCTCAAGTTAGGTTACTATGGCCAATTTTCTTCTTCACTATACACATTCTACAAATTATGCCACTTCTCTTTTCCTATATTCCAAATATTTCTTATTCCTTCAAAAATAAATAAAAATATAGTCATCAAAAGAAAAAAAATGAAATCAATCATGCCTCTCAATTTCATCTTGCTATTTTGAAAAACTTCAACTAGTATTTCCTCATAACTTCTTCTTCTCATGGTAGTTCTTTGAAACTGTTCATCTTCCATCATCTTATGTCTCCCACCATCATGGTTATGTACCTATGTAACTTTCATAATTTCTGCTATTCTGCCCACAAATATTCATTTACAAAAATAATTAGAACCATAATCATGAGAGTGTTTAGTCTTGGGAGATTCTTTTAGTTTATCTCCATCATCATCTTCCTCTCCAAGGATTGGTCCCTTCTCTTGTTCAAAAATAACTTCTTTCTTTCCATAGTCAACTTCTATGAGTGCTTCTTCTTCCTTTACTTTGTGCATTAGCTTCTCAACATACAACTCTCTAATAGGTTGGTTTACTCTTCTTCCAACATAAATACATTTCTTCAATCTTGTTAATAACCCTTTCTTCCGCTGCTTCATCTATTCTTATAGCCACTACTTTAGTTCATTGAGTTTTTCTTTCATCTCAACCAACTCTTTCTCTTTTTCCTTATCACTCATGTGTTGTCTTGTAACCTTTGTTATGGTATCCATTTTCCTGTTTTTGTGGCTTTCTTTTGGACTTCCTCTTTGACTGTCTAAAATTTTCTTGAACAAATTTTTCTCTATGAGTTTCTCCATAACCACTGTGAACTTAAACCAACCTATGCAATAGAAATATTCTCCTCTACTTTCCACACTATACCTCACCAAGCTTCTTCTCCTATGAGCTTAGTCTTTTGGAACCTTCCTAGTCCTCTCTTCTTGAACCAAATGAGCACTCCTTGCCCTAGGTTGTTGTGAGTCTTATCACTATAATTTATTCCATTGTCCCCTTTTGTTTAGTATCTCTCTAAAGTTTCTTTATAAGACCCTTGTTGAAATCATTTTTTCTACCACAAGATTATTTTGAGAGATTTGATTACTACATTCTTACTCTATCATTACTTGTATTCTGCCACCTCCTATTAATTTATTTCAGGACTGCATGTCACTTCTCGCTCCAATTTCTCTAGCAATTATATATCTTCTTCATAGGACCGAAATCCTACATTTTTCGTTGGAAATCCACATTCTCAACCTAAATTCTGCTACAATCAAGTCATTCTACAACAATATATCACTAATGTTTCTTTTCTATCCATTCATTTCAGAAAATAAATAAATAAATAAATAAATAAAATTCAAAATTCAAAGCAAATTCTTCTTTTCAAAGCTCTATAAATTTACAATTTAGACAACCTGCAATCATGTTCAAAATATTCCAGATTTTATCCTTATTATAAAGCTTCTTGTCGAGTACCTATGTGGATTCATTTTTCTCTTCAATATCCTTCTCTTGACCTTTGTAACTTGATATTTTCAAAGCTTTCCAACTTTGATACCACTTGATGCAAGCCCAATTTTGAGCTTGCTTAAAACCCCACAATGCCCAATATGTGCTAAAAAGGTGCTTCCTTCAACCCTGTTAACAATATCCTCTCACAGGATAATGATCCCTTTTATATATACAATGGGATGATTTTAAGGATGTGGCTCAACCCTTTTATAAACAGTCGGAGTCAAGCTCCTTTGACAAATCCTCCTTTGAATGATCCTTCTTTTAATGGCTTCGACCCACTATCGTTAGCCTACTCAATGGGAAAAACCTTTATGGAAATAATCGAGGTAGAACCTTTGGGTGGGACCCACAATTCCATGTAATCTGATCCTTATTATTGGTTGGTTCATTCGCAAGGCTCATACTTAGTTAGGTCGATACTTCCTTAGTGATTCCTCTCTCATCCTTCTAGGATTAAAGCTCCAACCCAACATAATTAAGAACTCGTGCTCTTTCCTTATCAAACAAGGCATGTGATCGAATTTTCACATTAGGTCTCTCAACATCGTCAATCTTGTCTCCTCACACTGTCAATTAACAGACATCTTAAAAGAGAAAAAATGACTAAGTGTTGTTTTTCCCAGTTATACTCAATTTTTTCTTGGTCTTCCTACACCAAACTCTGGTCTCATTCTAATATATCCCTCCGCAATCTCAACGAACCTCTTCTTTACTAAGGCCCTATACTTCGCTTTAATATGTCTTCGTTCTCTTATAGCCTCAACTCTTTAATTTCGACTCTATAATCCAACTCTTAAATCTCGGCTCTACACTTTCGCTCCTCCGCTGCACACTCTAATTCCCTACAAACAACTCCATATATATATATATATCAAAAGAGAAAAAATGACTAAGTGTTGTTTTTCCCAGTTATACTCAATTTTTTCTTGGTCTTCCTACGCCAAACTCTAGTCTCATTCTGATATATCCCTCTGCAATCCCAACGAACCTCTTCTTTACTAAGGCCCTATACTTCGCTTTAATATGTCTTCATTCTCTTATAGCCTCAAATTTTTAATTTTGATTCTATAATCCAACTCTTAAATCTCGGCTCTACACTTTCGCTCCTCCGCTGCACACTCTAATTCCCTACAAACAACTCCATATATATATATATAAGCATTAATCCCTCTTTAGATTAGGCTACAATGATCTGCATAGAATTTAGATATGTTCAACAATGAAATCAACAACAATTTGATATCTCGTATAATTATAAACATGCATGAAACAAACTCAATTTCAAATAGAACATATATACAATTTACAAAAGGCCCTTCTCTCACATAATTCATATAAATTGGAATGTTCTGACACTAAGCCACTATTTTTTTTCAAGCCTCTCACTTACACACTCAATCTCCACACACATATCTTCTCCTCTATTCTAACTATTATTAAATTTAAATACAAAGGGATTATGAACTAATTCAATTTAAATCCAAATAATTCTCACCTAAACCTCTAATCGAGTATTTCTTCGACCTAGAAATCTCTCATTGATATAACTTCCCTTATTTCTCTATAACTCTCTCTAATATTCTCGAAAATGATCATTTAGAATATATCTTGTTACGGTAATCCTCATTTTCATCACTTACATGGAATTAAAAAAAACATAGAAAATACATTTAAATAGTTAAATATATCTTAATTAGGGAGCCAACTCCCATGGTAAAGAAATAACCCCTAAGTCTAGTCAAAATAACTTTGACTTGGAAGTGGAATTCTCCTACATCAAACTCCCAAGGTGAAAAAATATCATGGTATCCTGACCATGTGTATGTTTATGGAAATACTCTTTGATCCCAAAATTTGGTCTATATCTGATATTTCTCCTATACATGTTGATGTTGTCCAACTACTTCATCTAATTCTCCAGGATTCCTTATCTTATGTTGTTATTGTCCACTTACTCTACAGATGTGAATTTCTTATATTAGGTATTCATTCTTATTATTCACCATTTTTTGTTTGTTTTTCTTTCTCATGAATGCTTTCCTCATCAACATTCATAGTTCCTCAACCATGTTTTCAATTTATACTTTTGGATGAACCTTATTGATGTTGCTATTTTCCACCTGTTGTATGTCTTCAATTGAAAAATTCTCAAAAAAAAAATTGTTCATATATATGTTATTCACACTCTGCAATATGTTTCTCACTATTTCTGAACACATTTTTTTTCTCTTTCAAATTTGTCTTTATAATCTAAATGTGCAATAGTTGGGTTCTTGTGCTCTGCTCTAATGAATTCAACTCCTTATACAATTAAAAAACACCTTGAATTTTGTCCTCTACCTCTATGCAATATGCCAAAAATTAAGTTGTACCTTGTTCCAAATTTCTCTACTAGAATAACTCCATCATGAAAAAAAATTATTCACAAAGCCATTCCATTTCAACCATATCTTCCAGTAGTCTCCATTCTTCATATGCCTTCATAAGTACATCATTTGGTCATTGGTATTCACTTGTGAAACCTACATATATACACCAAAAGTAAGATTCAAAAACATGAAGTTATCCTTTAGCTACCTCATTTTCCTCTGCTCCAAGGTGACCTAAACTATTTTCATAGTCCATTAGCCTATTAACAAAATCATCTTAAATATTCTCTCTTTCTTCTACATTTAGAAACCATCTGCATTCAAAAACATTTGTTTCAAGTTCTGCCTCTGGGGTGTCTTATTCCTTTTGGATCATGTTCAACATATACATAAATATCTATCCTCACATGAGCTCCTCTTCTTTCCAAATTGTCTCCTCGTTGCTAAATTTTTATAACTTTTGTTGAGTTATTACTTTAGCTAGGTTACTATGGCCAACACTTTCTTCGCTATCCACATTCTAAAAATTATGCCACTTCTCTTTTCCTAATTTCCCCATATTTATTATTCCTTCAAAAATCACTAAAAATAGACTCATGAAAAGAAAAAAAATCAAATCAATCAGGCCTCTCCATTTCATCTTGCAATTTTGAAAAATTCCAACCTAGATTTCGTCATAACTTCTTCTTCTCATGGGAGTTCTTTGACACTCTTCATCTTCAATCATATGTTGTCTCCCACCAACATGGTTTTGTCCTTGTGGAAGTTTCACTATCTCTGCTATTCCACCTACAACTATATATCTAAAAAAGTAATTAAAACTAGAATAACAAGACTCTTTATTCTTATTTCCACTATCTCAAATAGCAATAACATATAAGTACATCAATTGTTTTTTTAAATACTAATTTATTTAGATTTTATTTGTAACTTTTGAATTTGATTTTTTTAATACATGTCTAATTTATGGTTTGAGTAATGGTAATTTAGGAATATCTAAGTTTCCAAAATCATTTGGTGCGTTATTTTTTAGAAATAATTTTGAATCTGTAATAACACCTTGTCACCATCTACTTTAAACCCTTTAAGACTAAAAACTTAAAATTTTATTAATATTATAATTATAAAATTAAAATAAATTATATAATAATATTTATAGTAGTGTATAATGTGAGTTTTTTTGAGAGGGTTGGATGTTGCATTGATGATGGTCATGCCATAGTTACGGTTTATTGTGATTTATGGGCAACTACTTTTTTCTAGCTCTGTCCCACCCGTTTACATACATGGTGTCATTCTTGAGGTCTAGCAATGAACCTCACCTGCCTCGCCTTCATTGTTCGGTCGATAAGACTCAATTAAAGCATGGAAAGATATGTGAATGACTCAATTAAACATTGACAGATACTTTCCAGACGCTGCACGCAACACTATTTTGACTTTCAAATTTAAATTTTGAGCACCCCTCAAATTCAAATTTGAAATTTTGTTTTTGCACCGCATAAAACACTAAATGAATGTCCATGCCCAGGAGGTTGGCTTCCTGGTGTATTTCTTCCATGGCTAGTGGATAACCAGTTTCTTCTTTGTTTTTTGTGCAGGAAGTTTTCTTAAGTTTTTGAATCCATGCATGCAACTGTCAGGTGCTTCATCATTTCATGTTGCATGTGCAAAACAATAACACTTTCCCTCGGGTAACGTTGGTTTCATTGTTTCATAAACCTTCGTTTGGTGTCTTTCGATGATGAAATTGTGAATCATAGCGCCCTATTCAGTCAAATTTTTCCTCTCGGCCTGTCAATTAATATCGGGACTATAATACCAATTGCTCTACCTGGAATTCAATTCGATGTCACAAATTATGTTTCCTTGTAGCTGAAATAGGATGTCGCTATTAGAAATTAAATTGTGGATGACAGAACCATGGAAGGTGAAGGAGGTCTTCAACTTGTTGGACAAAGATAGCCATATGAAAATCATTTTGTTGGATCTCCAACATTTCTTCACTGGCTGCCACTTGAGCATGGGGAAGCGGCTGAGTAGAGAGGAAATTGAAGGAATGATATTTGTTATCGATGTAAAAAACAAATTAATGGTATTATCAGTGGTATTCTGAGTTTTAGTTAATGTGAAAATTGTATTCATTTGAGGAGTGCCTCTTTAATGCCTTTATGTGATCCCTCTACATGAGGACTGGATCAATGGTCAGGGATAAAGCTATGATATCCACTTCCATGAAGATTTAATTCTTGCAATTTGGGATATTCCTGCTCGATATGAGCAAGAGAAAATAAATAAGGGAAGACATGATGCTTTTGATCATATGTGGTTTTTTCCTGGTTTGAATTATCTTGTGAGGAATAAGTCCCTCATGGTGATCTTAGAATCGTGAAGCTCCTTAGGATTTCGATCTCTAGAAGAGAGAAGTAAGGAAGCTATTTAAAAATATGATAGGAATTTATGAAATGTTGGGAAGGAGGCTAGAATTTATGGTGGAGGAGAGGGATTTTGCGCAAAGATGGTAGATCATAAACTTTATCAGATGCATACTAATATTGCGGGAAGGCTCATCTCTATGTAGATATAAATTCTTCTTCTAAATACTAGACAATGAGAGTCATCATGGAGCTCAGAGGATGAATAAAAATAGGGTTCCCTGGAACCAATATTTTCATTGCAGGATGTGGATGTTGTAGGAGTGGAGGGAGACCATGGAGAAGCTCATGGTGAGAAGGTGCCACCTAATAATGTTGTAGAATGTTCTATAATAAATTGGAAGTTTCTCTTACCATCCAGGAATTCCCTTTCATACATGAAACCAATTCTTAGCTCGACATAAAGTGTCCCAAGGGAGAGGATTTAAAATAGTGGTGCCTAGTATAAAAAATTAAATCGACTTGTATATTTATATAATCCTATTTTGAGTTTTTTTATCCAATGGGACTTTTGCTTCCTTGTGTTGTTTTTTTGGGTAGGGTGAGACCTTACAACGAGATTATTGGTTTACCTCCATAGAGAGAAGTAGATTATCAGTTTCCATTGAACTCTGACCTCGATGATGCAAGCCTAATGATGAGCCTCCTTAAAACCCCACAATTCCAAGACTGTCTTCAAATGATGCTTCCTTCAACTCTATTAACAATATCCTCGCATGGGATAATGATCCCTTTTTTTATAAAAAGTGGGATGATTTGAAGATGGCTCAATCCTTTTCTAAACAATCAGATTCAAGCTCCTTTCCAAATAGCCTAGGAGAAAATAGCTCTGTGTGTGTGTGTGTGTGTGTGTGTGTGTGTGTGTGTGTGTCTATATATATTCCTAGCTAGTCTCTATTCCTAGCTAGTCTCCCCATCGATGCTTCAGGCCCACTCTTTAAAGATCCTGACACAATGTAGAGGGAATTGACAACACGTCTGTCAGGATACACATGTCACTCAAGACACACATCTGAATGCTCCTCCTTTTAATGACTCGAACCTAGTATAGTTATCCCACTTGATGAGAAAAACCTTTATGCAAACTACCAGGGTGGAACCTCTGGGTGGGACCCACAATTTAGCATGAGCTCGATCCTTATTATTGGTTGGTTCATACGTTAGGTCAGTGCTTAGTCACCCCACTTGTTCCTTCTCTCCTCCATTGCACACTCTGATTCGCTACAACCATCTCTCTCTCTCTCTCTCTCTCTCTCTCTCTCTCTCTCTCTCTCTATATATATATATATATATATATATATATATATATATATATATATATATATATATATATATATATATATTGATGAGTGAGTGAGATTATAAAGAAATAATTTCCCACTAAACCATCCATGCTACTGGAGTTTCCTTCCTCACATGAAGAACCCTCAAAACCATAATCTATTTTGTCTATACATGACGGCCAAGATTCGGATGAGGAAGTTGATCTGCATATTGAAGAAATTATTGAAATGGAATTTCTTTCCTAGAGTAGAATCCAATCCTTGGAAAGGTTCAATTATTATGATTTAGACTGATTGGGCGCATCCATTGGATTACAAGTTTTTGTACGAAGTGAAAAATGTGAATTTTTGAGAGGGATCAAGGAAGGAGTTTCAGGAAGAAAAATTTCAGGCGGATATGAATTTGAAGAGTAGGAGAACCATGAATTACTTACTAAGTGTGATGGATAGGGGTAGATGGAATGCATATATTGATATCAAGTATGGTATATGGTGCACGCATTAAGACGAATTGTACAGGACTAATGGATATCGAAGTGCAACTCTTTCTCTCCCCCAACTATAATGGTTGGGTGTTGTAGCATGGATCACCCTTAAATACTAATAATAGGGGAGGAAGGAGTGGGGGTATTTCTAGAGCCTTGTGAGAAAATTTTGTTTACTTTTGGGAGAAGGAGCTGTTTATTTATGCACAATTAATGAAAATTAGGGGGATAAACCAAAAAATAGGAATATTTCTTATTTCCAACCTCGTAGGGATATTTATTCTCATAGTTGATCCAAATTTATGCAGTAATGCAACATAATTCACATATAACCATAAATACAAAAATGTAGTGGAAATAACAGTTCATTCCATTAATATCAAAGAACTGAAATTTGTTTACAGACAGAATGGAAATAAACTAGCTAGGGCGCTAGTAGCTTATCTCTGAGAAGAGATGTGGTGGCTACGGGCCTCTGAAATATGTGTTACATGTAGAAATTTGAATAATTGACATGTTATTTTACCAAGATTCTCCTGATCACACACTATTTTAACTTCATGCACAATACAAAATCTCTTCTACCATTGATCATTAATTGCGGAAATAAAAACAATCGCATGCACACATTAAAACCATAAACAATCACACATATAAACACAATATGTAATGGAAAAGCTTAAAGCTGAAAACCCCCAACTATCTGTATATTATATGTCATAGAGATCATGTAACAATCATTGTACAAAGCTCCTCACAAGATCTCAGTACAATCTCCAATTGCTAGACACTAATCAAGCTCAGATCTAGCAAAACGCATGCTCCAATCTCTGCCACTTGTTAGCCTGACTCTACTGCGCAATCCCTGCTGAAGATAGGCTCTGAATGAACTCGAATCCACCTGGTATGAACTGTGCAATCCTCATTGGCATCTCCATCAATGTGTGGTGCAAACTCATGCACCAGTATAGTCACAACTAATAGTCACACTGCTCTTTCACCTACCTCTTCACTGGTCTCCACTGAAACTGTCCATGCACTATAGTTATGATGTCTTCTTTAGTTGATTTATGAGTTAATAATTAGTTAATTAATTAATAATTAATTAACACCACTCATCACTAGTGTATTTATCAGTTAGACTAAATACAACTAGTTCAACTAAGTTAAACCGAACACAACTCCATCAACTGTCTCATCAACTCCACCAAACTCTGCCACATGAGTTCATGCAAGATCCATACAGCGCTCCACTTAACCCTCATGAATAGCGTAATTCCTTCTGTCAGCTCCTGTGCCACATCTATGCACTTAACTGAAGTGCTCCAAGAGAATAAGATAATGTTTATAGTCCAAATATTATTAAGAGCTAATAATATTCGACATATCTATTTTAAGAATGGCAATCTAAAAATAGATTCCGCCCAGTATGTCTAAAAATAGAAGTCCATCTATTTCCATCTATTTTTTCCGACTTGACCAACCATCCACAAATAGCATCCTGCAACTCATAGAACATGATAAACATGCCTAAAAATAGACTTGCACCAAAAATAGCCTGTGGGCCCACTTAGTGAAGGCGACTTCTTTCCAATAAGCTCATCATCTTGTTGCAATCTCAACACTCCCTCTCAACAAGATAATGATTATCTTCCACCCCTATCTTGCCCCTGTGGTATTCGAATTTGCTCCTGGTGAGCGCCTTCGTCAAGATATCAGCATCCTGATCCTCTGTGGGAATGTATGAAAGTAACATGATCTTTCGCTGCACACAATCTCTGATATGATGATACCGGATGTCAATGTGTTTAGATATATCATGAAATATTGGATTAGCAGAGAGTTTGATGCAACTTTGATTATCACAATATATCACAGTAGGATCTAAGTGTGAACCGAACAAACCAACCAAGATCTTCCTCATCCATATAGCCTCGCATGTAGCCAAACTCCCTGCCATATACTCAGCCTCTGTTACTGAGTGCCATGGATCTTTGCTTCTTGCTGTACCAAGAAAATGCTATCAACCCGATACTGAAAATCCCTCCATATGTGCTCTTTCTATCCGTTGGGCTCCCTGCCCAATCTGTATCTGTGAAGCCACACAGCTTCACCTCATCCGATTGTCTGTACCATAATCCATATCTTGATGTGCCTCTGAGATATCTCAATACATGCTTGCCTACCTTCCAGTAGAGCTTGGTAGGCTTAACCATAGCTTGTGAAAGCTGGTTAACAGCATAGCATATGTCGAGTCGTGTATTGACTAGATACATAAGCGACCCCAACAACTGTCGATAAACATTGGCATCCACTACCTCTGCCGATGTAGCATCCTCTTTCCTCCATCCACCAGGAAGGGGAGTGTCAAGAGGCTTGCAGCCATGCATGTTAAACTTCTCCAGTATCTCCCGGGAAAACTTTCCTTGATACACAAACAGTCCATCACTGCGCTGCCAAATTTCCAATCCCAGGAAATAATGAAGGAGGCCCAAGTCCTTCATCTCAAACTCTTTTGCAAGATCAGCCTTGCATGAGAGTATCAATTGTTCATCACCGGTCAAAATAAAATCATCTACATAAAGTACAATGATCGGCAACTTACCCTCCACAATAATCTGGTATAGGTTCGGATCCGCCTCACTCTCAGAGAATCCAAGTTCGGTAAAATAACTGTCTATCCGTGTGTACCAAGCATGAGGTGCTTGTTTGAACCCATACAACAATCTCTTGAGCTTGCACACGTGTGACTTGCTGCTAAAGATCTCAAAACCTTCGGGCTGCTCTATGTACACCTCCTCCTCAATCACTCCATTGAGGAACGCAGTCTTCACATCCATCTGATGAATGTGCCACCCCATCTGCACTGAGAGAGCAAGAATCGTCCATTTGGAATAATACCTTGCGACAGGTGTAAAGGTCTCCTCATAATCGATCCCCTCAATCTCTAAGAAGCCTCAAGCAACAAATCTTGCCTTGTACTTCTCCACACTCCTCTCAGCTGCTTGCTTCACTTTGTAGATCCATATCGAATGCACCACTGATTTCCCTTCCAGCCTTGGGACAATCTCCCATGCACTCTTTCTGACAATTGAATCATACTCTTCCACCATGGCATCTACCCATGCGGCATCCTCCACAGCTTCCTCGAAAGAGGATGGCTCTGTCACGATACACTTGCTCATAAGAGCCATGTATCTAGTGTACCGATCAGGTGACTGTCTCTGTCTGTGCTATGATGTAGGTGCTCCTACAACCTTCTCTGCATCTTGAGCCAGTCGCTTAGCTTCTGTAGTGCGCTTCCACCCTCTGATGGTTGGCGCTGCATGAGTGGTCTCTTCCACTCCATGAACTTCATCTTATGGCTGATCCACATCCTAAAGCTCATCCTTAGGAACTAATAGCTCCTCATCTGCATGCAAGTGTGGCTCCCTCTCAAGCGAACACTTCATGGCTTTCTCCTCATGAAATTTGATATCTCGTCGCACAACAGTCTTGCGACTGTCTGGAAAATACACACGATAGTTGTGCGGCGTATCAGTGTACCCCACAAATATCCCAACCTTTGCAGTTGGCTCCAGCTTCTTCCTGGCATCCTTAGTCACATGAATGTAAGCAGGTGAACCAAAAATCCTCAAATGGGAAATATCAGGCTTCTTACGAGAAAACACCTCCTCGAGTGTACTCATGCCAAGTATCCTGTGAGGACAACAGTTCTGCACATATACTGCAATATTTCATGCCTCAGCCCACAAGTATATGGGAAGGCCCTGATCATGCAACATCGCCCGTGCAACACCCACGATCGTTTTGTTCTTCCGCTCAACAACCCCATTCTGTTGTGGGTTATGAGGTGCTATGAGCTCTCTTCGAATTCCTTCTGCGCTACAAAAGTCCTTGAATTCTCCAGAGATGAATTCACCACCATTATCGCTCCTAAGAGCCTTCACCTGCTTCCCCGATTCTTTCTCAACTAGTGCCTTGAACTCACAAAAATTTGAGTATGTATCGCTCTTCTTCTGCATGAAGAAGATCCAGCACTTCCGAGAAAAATCATCAACGAATATCACATAGTACCTGTACTTTGCTGTCGAAGCTACTAAGAAAGGTCCACACACGTCTGTGTGAATTCTCTCAAGGATCGTTGTGGCACAATTATCCTTCTCGTGAAAGGTGTCTTTCACAAATTTTCCCAAGGTACATCCCTTGCACTGATCTGACTACGCAAGAGTACCCTTAGGAAGCCCAATAGAAATCTACTGCAGTATCTTCAAAGCTCCATGGTGAAGGTGGCCCAATCTCTAGTGCCACAGCTCGCCATCATCCCAGCTCACCACTCCTTCTGCCTTGCCTGCCATTTTTACGCATCCATCTACCTACAATTGATAAAGGTTTTTAACTCAAACCCCTATCCTCCAGGTTTCACCAGTTGCCTTACTACGTAGGAAATCCTTTCCTTCGCTAAAGACAACATCATATCCCTTGTCTTCTAACATTGCCACAGAGACAAGATTCTTCTTCAATCCTGGAACATGCATCACTTCCTTCAATATGAAGGGTTTACCAGACTCCCTCTCAAAGGAAATGGTACCGATACTAGTCGCATTGTATCTACCATCATCGACCATCTCGATGTGCACTCCAAGATCTTTCTCATCCAGATCAGTAAACAAATGTCGATCTCTTGTCATGTGAAAATACGCACCACTGTCAAGAAACCATACTGAACCCATCACACTTGAGACCAAGCATGAGATCAGTGAAAAATCCAACTCAAACTATGAGGCTAAGGCCTCCACAGTTGTAGATCTAGCAGCATACTTATTTTTCTTCTTCTGTGGACAATTAGTGGCGTAATGTCCGTGTTGGTGACAGTGAAAGCACTTCACCTTGGACATGTCCTGCGTCTTGCCTTTCGCACCGGATTGAGAAGCATTCTTCTTGATGTTCCCCTTCCTTGCTTTGGCAGCCAAAGTGCAATTTTCTTCATCTGAGTTCTTTGATGAAGTTCCGTCCCTGGTACTTCACCTTATCTCCTCTTGCACAAGATCCGACCAAAGTCACTCCCATCCTGGCAATTTCTCCTGACCATTGACATAGTCCTGATAGGAATGACAACTCTTCGAAAGCCTAAGGAGAACCAAGCTCACCAAGTCCTCGTCATCTATAGTCAGCCCCACACTTCCCAGCTCATCCCTGTAGTGGATGAACTTCGTGAGTTACTTGGGCATACTGTCACCTTTCTCCATTTTTATGTTCTTGAGTTTATCTTTGAGTGCCAACTTCCTCTGTTCGCTCTTGCTTTGGAATAAGTCTGTCAATGCTTTCCACATCAAGAATGGAGAAGCCTTACCATGAATTATAGACACTATGTGATCCTTCACACCTTCCAAAATAATTATTCGACACTTTGTTGTCTTCTTTTGCCATGCGTCAAGTGCGGCAGCATCGCTAGAAGCAGGTTTTGGAATTTCTGCATCTATGAACTCCTGCAACCCATTGTCATCCAACACCGCCTCCATCCTATCCTTCGATGCAATATAATTCGAGCTTCTCTCAAGGGAATACTCCAATCACAATCCGTTGAAAGGCATCTCAACTTCGACACCAAGAAAACACTGCTGCAAATTCGAATTCCACCAGCTCAAAACTCAAATGCTTCAATGCTTTACAATTGCTCCGATGATCAATATCGCTCTGATACCATGTAGAGATTTGAATAACTGATATGTTATTTTACCGAGATTCTCCTGATCACACACTATTTTAAATTCATGCACAATACAAAATCTCTTCTACCATTGATCATTAATTGAAGAAATAAAAACAATCGCATGTGCACATTAAAACCATAAACAATCACACATATGAACACAGTATGTAATGGGAAAGCTTAAAGCTGAAAACTCCCAATTATCTGTATATTATATGTCATAGAGATAATGTAACAATAATTTTACAAAACTCCTCACAAGCTCTCAGTACAATCTCCAATTTCTACACACTAATAAATCTCAGATCTAGCAAAACACATGCTCCAATCTCTGCCACCTATTAGCCTGCCTCTACTGCACAATCCCTACTGAAGATAGGCTCTGAATGAACTCGAATCCACCTCGTATGCAGTACGCAATCCTCATTGGCATCTTCATCAATGTGTGGTGCAAAATCATGCACCAGTATAGTCACACTGCTCTTTCACCTACCTCTTCACTGGTCTCCACTAAAACTGTCCATGCACTGTAGTTAACTGATGTATTCTTTAGCTGATTGATGAGTTAATAATTAGTGAATTAATTAATAATTAATTCACACCACTCTCACTAGTGTATCAATTAGTTAGACTAGATACAACTATCTCAACTATATTTAACTCAGTTAAACTGAACACAACTCCATCAACTAGCTCAATAACTCCACCAAACTCTGTCACATGAGTTCTAACTGAAGTATCCATGCAATAGCTCCACTTAACCCTTGGGAATAGTGTAATTCCTTCTTTCAGCTCCTGTGCCACATCTCTGCACTTAACTAAAGTGCTCCAAGAGAATAAGATAATGTTTATAGTCCAAATATTATTAAGAGCCAATAATATTCGACATATCTATTTTTAGACTGGCAATCTAAAAATAGATTCTGCCTAGTATGTCTAAAAATAGAAGTCCATCTATTTTTTCTGACTTGACCAACCATTCACAAATAGCATCCTGCAACTCATAGAACATGATCAACATGTCTAAAAATAGACTTGCACCAAAAATAGCCTGCGGGCCCACTTAGTGAAGGTGACTTCTTTCCACTAAGCTCATCATCTTGTTACAATCTCAACATTACAATGAGGCTTAAAGGACTATATATTATTGAGAAAAAATGGAAAACTATAAAAATCCAAAAACCTAACCCTATGAGATTGAACACCAGAATACGAGCCCCGTTGATGTAAATTGGTACATCAATTTCCCGGGGTCGTAACTTTTGCATACTATCTTTGTTTGATGCACATGATATGTTGTTAGAAATATCTATTCAAGGACTAAAACTATTGATATCAATCATAATGTCTAAAATGAACATATATTAACAAGAGGTTTTATGCCCAAAAAACGTCGTTTAGGGCCTCAAAACGGCTTCGGAAGTTGAGGACCCAAAAAACCACTAAAAATAGTAAACTCTATTATAATTTAATAAATTGAAAAACTGAAAGAAGCAATGGTGGGGCCCCATGTGGAATAGGCGAGTGGCCACCATTATCCACTTGGATCATTCCTCCACCCTTAGGAATCAATGGTCCCCATTGCGTTGAGTTCCTCCATCAAATAAGGAAACTTCTGCTAAACTTGGTCACTGGTGAACCACTTACCTTGGTGCAGAATTTGGCCAACTTTGACAATCCGATACAGTTGGATCTTCTTCTGGTGAGTGTTTTTTATTTGCATGTCCATGATACAATCTGTGGTGGCCTGTTAAATGCAGTCTGGGTTTTACTCTATTGGTGTGAGTTTTTCTGCAATGTCAGAGGTGTCAAGTAGAGGTGGGAAGTAGGGTTGAAGGTGGTTCACATTGAATATTGGGTGCAGACGAAGGAATGGTGGAATAATGATTTCGAAGGCGTTGTTCCCTATAAACTTGGTGATGGTGTATGGCTCATATCGGAGTGGGCAAAGGTTGCAGTGGGGTCTAGTGAGGTGCTCCTTCTACAAATGTAGCCACACTTTTTCGCCCACAAGGAAGTTGTGTGGCACTCGATGTTAATCATGTCATTTCTTGTACTTAGCATTGTATTTTTCCAATATGTCATGAACCTGTTGGTAGATGTGTTGAATTTTCTCAATGAAGTTGGTCACTTTGTTAGCTTCAGACTAGACATGAGCCGAAACGGCTTGAGTACCCACAAATGGCATGGCTACATCAATGAGACATAGTGCCTAGAAGACTAGGCCCACTTGAAAGGGGCTGTGGCCAATTGAGTTGTGGAGAGCCCGATTATAACTGTGTTGTACGTAGGGAAGGCTCTCATACCATGTGTGTGGATTCTTTGAATTTTCCATGCATAGAATGTGTACAATATTCCTATTGATGACCTTTGTCTAGCCATTAGTTTGGGGATGGAAAGTTGTGCAATTAGTGAGCTTGGTGTCCAACATTAACTAGTGGTTGGACCAAAATGTGCTGAGGAACCTCTTATCTCGATCTAAGATGATAGAATGTGGGATCCCAAAGTTCACCCACACTTGTTCAAATAAGAGTTTAGATGTGGCTTCTGTTGTGATATTATTCATGCAGGCCAACATAATGGCCATCTTTGAGAATCTATCGATGACCACAAAAACACAATCATTTCCATGCTTAGTATAAGGAATACCCAACATGTAATCCATGGAGATGTATTTCCAAGGTCGACTAGGGGTAGGTAGTGGAGTATAAATGCCTTTCTACTTGATGGTCGGTTTTTAAATAGCGTAAGAAGTGCATGATCTGATGTACTTCCCAACATCTTGTCGAAGGTTTGGCTAATAGAAATACTTCTGTAGTACTACCACTGTTTTATCGAACTTGAAATGAGCAATGAATCAACTGCATTTTGCTTCCCAAATCATCGTGGCATGCTCGCTTGAAGGAAAAAAAAGGTGTCCCAGGTGTCATAGCAGTGCATCCTGGAGGTGAAAAATTCGAACTTGCGTACCCTCTAAGAGTGTCTTGTATGTGTGGCTGAATTCTAGATAGCTCTTGTAGAGAAGTCGCAAATAAGAAGTATCGTGCCCACAAGAGTTGAGAATGATGGTTAACGCCATGATCAGTGGTCGGCTGAGGAATTCTGCAACTTTATTCATGCTGCGCTTCTTATACTTGATGTTCAAATGGAATTATTGCAAATATGTGGACCACTTCTGATGGAGATTGTTCTGCAACTTCCCTTGTGTCTGTATGAACTGGAGGGGTCAATGGTCTGTGTGGATGATCATTTCATTCACCAAAATGTAATGCTTCCATTGGCAGCACACCTGCACAATGGAATACATTTCTTTGTCATAAGTGGGATACCCGAGGACTATGTTGGATTGTGTCTCACATTGAAATGCCACTAGATGCCCCTGTTGAGTAAGAAATTCCCCAATAGCATAGTCAGATCACTAGTAAAAAATGATGAAATTAATGACTAGGTGACTAAAAAAGTTAGTCACCGCAATTATTTTAAGTGAATTACTACTAAATTTGAGCAATTTTAAGTGACCGAACTAAAAATGACTAACTTAAATGACTAATTTAGTCTAGGAATAAAATATATGACTAGATAATAAGTGACTAAAATAAAAGTGACTAACTTAAATGACTAATTTAGTTTAGGGATAAAATATATGACTAGATAATAAGTGACTAAACTAATAGTGACTAACTTAAATGACTAATTTAGTCTAGAATTAAAATATATGACTAGATAATAAGTGACAAAATTAATAATGATTAATGTAAATGAATATTATAGTCCAGGAATAAAAACACGACCAAATAACAAGTACAACAAGTATATGAATTAGTCATTTATGTGAGTAATTTTTAGTTGTGTCACTCTATAAATAGAAAATTTCAATTTTGATACCGAAGTGTTACATTTCACTACAGGGGTCTCTAAATCCATTTGTAGTGTTGAAATTTAGAGACAAAGAGGTCCCTGAATTTATAGTGTTAAAATTCTAAATACCACTTTGTTTCTAAATTTTAACACTACAAATGGATTCATCTACAATTAACATAATTGTATGTATCATCTATCTACTTTACACTAATGCCTTCATTATAATTTTAGTAAAGATAATATTTAGATAGCCAAATTAATATTTATATTTATGTGTAATCTTTGGCCATAAATTAGTTTAATTTTTAAACTTCATTGATTTATGTTAAAAGTGTGAGCTCATTTAAATCTAGTATTAAATCGTCATATTTGCATTAGATAAATACTAAATAGATAAACCTAAAATATATATTTATAAACCTATTTAGTAAATAAGTATGAACCTTTATTAATTTAGGTATGAACCATAATTTTATTTTATTTATTTATTTATTTTTTATTTTTTAAGTCAATGTTCTATTCTTGTAGGAAAAAATAAGTACATAATGCAACTTACAAAATAGGTGGTCTCACCTGGCTGACCAGGTTTGTTGACCAAAATTTGCACCAGATGACAAAAGTACAAAATAGTGACTAGGGACATTCTCCATAAACGGTTGGGCCAGAGGCACCTAAACACATATAAAACATAAAGAACACCAGATAGCATACTAGTCGTATGACGTGATGGATGCAGGGCTGTCCGGGGCTGTTCTTGGAGGCGGTGGAGGACAAAAGTCACATTAAACGTGCCCTGCAAAGTTCACTAGCCAAGTGTCCATATTTTTTACTTTCTCATGAGTGAGTTGATCATTTTGGCCTCGCCAAACCACTACTAGTCTCTTCCGGACTTGGAATTGTAAATAGTGCATTCGGTCCAATGTTGCCATCTGCTCTGTATGCTCTTCAAACACATGGAATTGCATAAATTTTGGTGGGTAGCAACCACTATTAAGTCTACACATTTACAATTTTACCCCTACACAAGTATTGATAAGTCTTAGTAAATATGTTTAGTTACATCTTATTCCTATCCATTTTTTATGCATAGACTTGCTTAAATGATGGAAAGTAAATGATGGTAAATATGTTATTTACTTAATTCAAAGCTTAAGATTGAAAAATCACTACAAAAATATCTAAAAATAACACAATATTTATATTACAACCATATCCATAAATTATGGCATAAAATATGTGAGTGAATCCACATAACATTATCTTCTCCAATCAAATGTTTGAAAATTTTCCTAATAATATTGAAAAATAAATATTTATTTTTAAAAATTGAACATTGCAAATCAATACTAAACTAATAGTTGTCAACATACAAATTGATTACTAGAGCCCTCCCTTTGTAGAGACTAATAAAGCATTGGACAACTTCTACAATATTATGGGTTGAAAGAATTTGTCATCTTTATGACAACAAGAGAACTATAAATAAATATTACTTTTCTCTTGAAATGTCCTATACACACCCAGATTAGATCACAATTCAAACTATCATTATTTTAACTTATTAATTCATCACAATTATAAATGTAGAAATACTTATCTTTTTTATATATAATTTTTTTTACAATAAAAAAATAAATTATATATTTAAAAATATAAACTAACTATTTAAACCCATGATACCTACTATTATTTTAACCTTTTAATTCATCACAATTATAAATTTAGAAATACTTATCTTTTTTATATATAATTTTTTTTACAATAAAAAAATAAATTATATATTTAAAAATATAAATTAAATATTTAAATCCAAAATACCTACCATTATCTTAATTTATTAATTCATCACAACTATAAATTTAAAAATATTTATCTTTTTTATATATAAATTATTTTACAATGAAAAAATAAATTATATATTTAAAAATATAAAATAAATATTTAAACCCAAGTACCAATGTACCAATGAAACATAGCTTTTACACTAACCTTCTAAAAAACACTCTCATTACGGCTCTGTACACCCACTCAATTCTAGCCCACATGAAACAACACAATGCGTGGGAAAAAAATATACAAACACAAAGAAAGGGGCACACTAAGCAGGAAAAAAATATACGAATGAGAGCATACTGCGCGGGAAGAAGATATACAAAGAAAGAGCACACTACAGAAAATTCCTGGAGTGCTCTTACTGTCAAATTTTTCTCCATATTTTCCTCGACAACCGCCATGGTTCAGGACTGCCTTGGAGCTTCTTCCGCCAAATTTAGAGCCAAGACGGCCCCATTTGCCCTGAACAACAATCCATAAACCATGGACAAAAAGGTAGCAGGATTCGATTATCACAAATTTATAATCAAGTCAGATTTCCCCGAAGTGCAAATTTTGTTTATATCCAGTTCCAATATTTCTTATTTTTCGATTCAAATGCAGGAAAAAAATCCCGAGAAGAAGACACACCGCTTTCCAGTGGATTCGTAATGGAAAGCCGTGGCAGGAATTAGCCACAGAATGGAGCAGTTCCATCAGGACCACCGCCGGATTTCGTTCCATCAATTCCTGCCACAGAGCCCAATTACCGTGCCGACTGAAAAATCCCTCTGGAACAAGTAAGTATGCAAGAAACCAATTTTGTTGCTTTTTGAATGTAGGTTCAAATCCCATTTTGAACTGGCTTGGATAGATGCCCATCTAAATTTCAATAACTTTTTGAATCAGTAGTCTGTTATGTTATGCAATCTGAATTTTGCCCAACATAATAGTCACTGGGGATTACCTTAGAAGTTATACAGCTGGTTATGTTTAGATAAATTTCTTAATCATAATATGGTGAATCCTTGAGCTGGAGTTATAAAGTAAATTTTCATCATAATGTACCAATTCATCATAGCGAAATTATTTTACACTATTAGAGGCAAAAATTCCCAGCACCCCAAACCTCCAAGAAGGCACGACATTTTCCATGTTATTGTTGTTGAATTTGTTTTTAAGATATCCATCTGCAAAAACCTGGATATATGAAAAGAATTTCAAGAGCATTAACATGGAAAATGTCTTGCCTTTCCTAGGTTTCCAAAGCTTTTGCAACCAATTATGCTGACATGCCATACTTCTGCACACAATAATTGTAATATGCCAAATGTTTGCATCTTGTTATGTTAAGAGAAATGAAAAATCAGATATGTAAGTTGTTCCCAGCAACAAAGTAGAAGAGCAAGACACTCCTGAAGTGGATTTTCTATTTGGAGCTGGTGAAATTTAGGGCTCAACCTAATTCCATTCTTATTAGGTATTCGTGTTCTAACTTTGACTTGGAAAGCCACTCATAACTTTTGATCAATGCCATCCATGCTCTTAGAATTTCGCTCATAGCAGTCTTGGCGCTCGGAGGCATTGATGAATGGATCGTTCTACATTGATGTGGCTTTTCTAACTAGTGACGAAACTAGTAATAATGGTAGCATTAGGTCAAGGCATTAATGCGAATGAGGCAAAATAACGAAGTAGAACCAAATATCTGCATGCACAGGCATTGCTTGACCACCTGTCAAGACAAAACTGATGCACTAGCACCGCTTGACCACTCGTCAAGACAAAACTGTGGCTATCTGCATGTACTCTCACCACTTGATTGTATTCATCTACTGGCATCGCTTACCATATGCATCTACTGCCATTTATTGACTTATACTACCTCATTTATTGTTGTTTTTGTAGGCTATGGATATCTTGGTTGTGATGGTCTATCTCTTTGTATTGCTCATTGTTGCTTGTTGTGAAGGTCATGAATGCTTTCTAATTAGTTTTCCACAAGCCAGAGCCTTTTGCTATCTCGACCTTTGCTTATCGTAGAGGATATATTCTCGTAGAGGATGTATTCTCAGATAAGGAAGCGCTAAGCTGCTCCCATACTGTTGTATCCAACATGGACTTAGTGACATCGAATTCTTCAGTCCCTGTAGCAGCTTTGAAGCTTTTGAATCATGTGGAGCACAGAACATCTGAAGAAAAAATTGCTTTTAGGTATGTACTATCATTTAAATGTTTGTTGTACCTATGTATAAGCCCTTATTAGAACATCACTATAGTCTACAAAATGGTTCACACCTCCAAAAATGGAAAGATTAATTATGGCCAAGTGAAAATGGGCAACAAATGGAATCCAAATCACATTGATTATCACCGTTTTTAAAATATGAATATATTTAGGTATACATATTTTCTATTTCTAGAAATTTCAACAATGCCATGATAAAAAAGATTAAATTCTAAGTTTACAAAATATTACATTAAAGTTACAAAATATATATTTGAATTTTAAATGGAGGACATATGGTTGAACTGGCACAATTTAATACTTTGGGCATGAACACAACTGTGCCAATTTAATACTCTTGGCATGAACGCAATTATCAGGGCATGTATACAATTCGATAATATTGAAATAGATGACCAAGAAAAACTAAACCAACACACACTTGTTCTATTTAATCAAAAAGTAAGATTCATTAGTATGAGCTTCCATTTATCATTATTTAATGATTGATATCCTTACCTCATGTTGCTTGCTATTTGGCTAGTGCATGCATTCTTTCGGTGCAGCAATCGACAATTTTCATGATGGGGTGGGGTGCGCCTGGCCTGTCAGAGGTAAGCTTGTTGTTATATCATTAATAAGAATGATTGTCCAGTGTCATGACCTATTTCACAAAAAACGTGCCTTAATGAAGACTACCTTGGGGTCTTGTTGCCTCACTTGAGTCTAGTCTGAAAGGATCCTACCTACTTCACCAAAGCCTATTTTAACATGAGTCCGCCTGAAGGAGGTCCTTATAATAATGGGCAATATTAAGTATGGTGTATGGATCCCCACTTCGGTGATGAGGCCTATTTTCAGTAAGGGTTGAGTTCGGAAATAAGCTTTTTCTTTAATAGCTGAACTGGGCAAGAATGTTACTTTCCCTCCAGGAGTATGGGCTGGGTGGAGAGGAAGATAAAGGTCACTTTCCCACTAGCCACATTCCAGCTTCGGGTTTATGCTCAATCTACAACCAACTATTTTGTTTGGACCTTCCAAATCTTCCTTGCCTTCCAATTCTCGCAACTTCCTTCTCTCTAGAGTACCGGAAGACAATTTGTTTTATTATCCCCGTGCTAGTAACTGCGTAGAGGTGCATAGATAGCAATGCCAAAAGCCACGCAACCAACACTATGTATCAGAAATCAATTTTTTTTATTCTCCTCGTGCTAGTAACCATGTAGGGGCGCATAGATAACAATGCCAAAAGCCACACAACCAACACTATTTATCGGAGATCAATTTTTTTTATTCTCCCTGTGCTAGTAACTACGTAGGGGCGCATAGAAAACAATGCCAAAAGCCACAAAACCAACACTATGTACCTGATAATTTCCCATCCTTCAGATGTGCAATAGAAAAACTCTATATACCCGATAAACCCTCTAGAATTTCACTGGAAAGGATGAGATTTGATATATTCACACTGGTTATCACGATTCAAGTGTCATTTTTCTACTCTAAAAGGAGCGTTGTCTTCATCCTCCATAGTTGACACCATGAGGTCATCTTGTTTTACTTCTGAACAAGTTGCAGCAAGGATACGACTGACTTCCAGGGGACTTTTTGCCAAATGATGGCCTGCTTTTGAGGCATTTTCATTTATAATTCTTGAGAGTATATGAATGAACTGGATTTTGAGTCCTTACCTATTCATTAACACAAATCATTGTTAGACATGGGCTCATTCAAAGGTTGTACTAGTAAGCGAGGTGGATTATCCAAGTATGGTAATGAATGAAGCACTCAATGAACACGTGAAATGCATGAAAGCTCTAAATCAAGTCTTTTCCTTCCATCATTTTGTATAATAATAGACACAAATTACTTGCAAGGTGCCATGTTATGTGCCTATCTCATATCCCTATCTGAAAAAAGAATTGGCAATTCACTAAAAGTTATCCAATACACCAAAAATCGCATAAGGTTAAACATAGATATACATCTTTATGATTGCAATACTTAGGCCACTAAACGAAATATCCATAAAAAATGTCAAAGCCTCCCCATAAAATTTTTGCAATGGATGGGTTCTCCTACTCCCCACCATTAAATGAGAAGTAATGATTTTTGTTATGGATGGGCACTATTAAAAGACAGGTAAACCATCTAAATTAAAAATAACTCTTATTAGGATAAAAATGATGTGGGAGCTTTAAAGGTTGTAAAATCAGCTCTTTAGGTCTCCTCCAAATAAACTAACAAACTCAAATTTTCTTCTGCAAGACAAAAGTACAACGTGTGGCGATGGTATTACTCGGTAAAAAGACAAAAGCACAAGGTGAAGCTGCCTCATAAAGTTGTAGCGTATAATTATAAAACACAAGTAAAAATCCTACCACCCAATAATGATTTTAAAAGATCATGATATCGATCTCTCATAGGGACGAGGGGCGATCCTCCTATCATCGTGATTAAAAGGTGTAGCTCCTCAATAAATATCAATTATGATAGACAAATGGGAAAAATCCCTAGGAATTTGGACAAATGAAAATCACTTGCATGTCAAGTTCTACAGTGAAGACTTAATCTAAGTAAGAATGTATCAACCTCAAAAATGAGTTGAACAATCAATTTAATGTCATTATTATAGTAAATTTCGGACAAAAATAAGCCTCTCAAAATTTAAAACCAAATATATCGAATTTCTATCCGAAGCATCCTCAAACAAACTAATTATATGTATTTCTGAGAGTAAAAACATGAAAAAAATGTAATGGATTGTTGAACAAGTCGATTAAGCCATACCTTTAAACAAAAAAAGTTTAGATTTCATGAAGAGCTGATAGCGATTTGCAAAATAAATTCAAAGAAACTGAATAAATATTCATTTCAAAAAAAGTTAAAATATGGAGCAAAACAATTCTATATGTTAATAAATTGGGAAATCGATTATCACTTCTGTTAGGGATTGGCTCAGCATGAATCGAGTTGTTTCAACCCATTTCCAAGGGTGATAGAGCAGAAGTATTCACTCGAGGGACTCAAACAAAGTTACGCCTCAAACAATAAAGGCCATCAATTTCCACATGGGGTTGATGGATTCATGATGACAAGAGAAAAGGTCATCAATTGTCGCAGGGGGTTGCTGGATGGGGAATCAAATCAAGAACATATCAATGAATTGGGAAGCGCTCACTCGAAAACCTATCTGTCATTGATTATGAAGGGATATAACCAGTGGTCCCATCAGTGGCACCTAATCTTGGGAGAGGAAATGTTAGGTAAACATGACTCGGGGTAGAGTCAATGTTGACTAGGGTAGATAGTAGTGGTTTTGGGGCATATGGTTTTGTGCACCCATGGTATTAAATGTAATGGAGCCTATAAGAGGCTGGGAATACTTCATTGTAAGGTAGGCTTGGAGGTGAGCGGTGAAGCCTCACTTGGCCGGATTGGCCAAGGTTTTTTTGCCAATGGTTAATGAAATTTCATTGGTTGGGTTTTTCCCCGGAGTTTGGGGTTTTCCTGGTAAAATATTTGTGTTAATGTTTATGATTTGTTGCTGGTTATTTTTCATGATTATTATTCCTCTCGGTAAATTTATTATTTCTCCAGTAAATTTCTAACAAATGGTATCGGAGCCATATTTGGCTTCAAAGGGACGCTTTTGTAGCCAAGGGTTTTATTGGCTTGTGAATGGAGAAATAAATGCACCCTTTTGCAGATTTGGCCATACAGAGCACGGTGTTTCTAGGAAATAGTAAATATCCAATTGATTGATTCCATGGGGAATTCCATGGAGGGTTTTTCAATGGATAAAGAGAACAATGGTGCTGCCACAACTCAGATCTGGCGACTAGCAGTGATAAGAAGTTGGTTTGAGAAATTCAGAGATGAGAGGATGTTTGCACGTGGATTAATTAATTGATGAACCATGTATATGAAGAGAACTCCTAGAGGACTAGCGGTTACAGAGGATGGTGACCCATGTAATCCGGTAGATGGGTTCTTTTTATATGGACATTGATTTCAAATGTACAAAGAGCAACAATGAAACAAAAAAAAAATATTATTATAATGGAGTTAATTTTACATGTAAATGGGCATACTGCTGTAAGACCTGGTATGGCATGCGTACCCCTGGGTAATCTCTGGTAAAGTCTGGGTTAGACCTAGGTGATAGGGGGGATGTCAAGTTTATAATTACCCTGGGTAAAAATTTGAGGGGGGAAGAGCTAGAGTGAGCGGTGTTGTCTCATTTAGTAGGTTTGGCTGGATTTAGTCAATAATCCCCAAGTCAAGTTTAAGGGGGGAATTGTTAGGTAAACATGACTCGGGGTAGAGTCAATGTTGACTAGGTTAGATAGTAGTGGTTTTGGGGCACATGGTTTTGTGCACCCATGGTTTTGGCCCATGGTATTACATGTAATGGAGCCTATAAGAGGCTGGGAATACTTCATTGTAAGGTAGGCCTGGAGGTGAGTGGTGAAGGCTCACTTGGCCGGATTGGCCAAGGTTTTTTGGCCAATGGTTAATGAAATTTCATTGGTTGGGTTTTTCCCCGGAGTTTGGGGTTTTCCCGGTAAAATATTTGTGTTAATGTTTATGATTTGTTGCTGGTTATTTTTCATGATTATTATTCCTCTCGGTAAATTTATTATTTCTCTGGTAAATTTCTAACAGGAAAGCAGAAAGATATCGAGGGTTAGAAATGAACTAAAGACAAAACTTTATGTTTTTGACAAAATCAGATCTCTCTTTGACGAGGGAGAAAAGATACTGGCTTTCCTCATTTCAATACACGGTTGACACAGAAGCTTTTCCCTTAGATGGAAACGTAATGAAAGCCATTCAATCTCATTTTAATCTTTAGGGTATCTCGCCCCTCCAATAAATGCAATGACTAAAAAGGGGGGTCACACAGTTAGTTGTACACTGAGTAGCTTCTTTCTCCACGTAGCTATTCAGGAAAAAATTGTGTAGTAGTGCAGGCAAATGCGCTGACAATTGCATGGCCGACAACATAGTTTTCGGTGAAACAACTTCACACCCTCCACGACTCCTTAGTAGACAATTTGGAAATGCACACAAAGGCAACTGAAAAAGCATGGTACAATAGGTAGCATACTTTTGATGAACCTTGGACACTACATTACCTAACTCAACTCTTAAAACCTAAAATATTAAAGTTGACTTAACTAGCTGAGTAAAAAAATCAAAATATTAAAGCTAGGAAGATTGTTGACATAACTTATGTACTGTAGCAAGGCAATTGGAATATAGAGACCCACTTAGAATCTAAAGATTTCTCAAGAAGTTGACAAAATTGCTCTAAAACCTTTAAAACCCCAAGCATTGCCATTGTTGTGGGTGTGATTGTGTTAATTTTGATTAACATGTTCTTTGCATAATACAATTGCTTCAATGTTCCTTATAAGACCATTTATTAATCTAGGCATGAAATATCATCTTATTGACTGTAACTGAAGAAAGAACACAAATTTTAACTATGGAAGACAAACCAAGACAAAATAACACAAATATATGGCACAAGCCAAGGAAAAACCTCAAGACGGGGAAAGCCCTTGATCACTTCTTCTTATTATCAATATCCAATGTTCAACAGAGAGAGAGTACAATAATATGAGTCAAAATAGAATTGCTAAATTAGTGTTCAAAACAATCTTGAAGCTTACTACCTGGTTAGGGTTCCTAACAATCATTGAGTAACCTTCTTCCAATGAACTGTACCCTTTGTTGTCCTTTACAAGACATCCAACAATGCTATGGGTTGCGGTTCCTTTTCAAGGCATCCAACGACAGTCCTATGCTAACAATAATAAGAAGATGCTCACAAACGAGGGTTAAACTCTTTGTTTACACTGCGTCCCTATCTTCTTGAATGAAGCTAGGGTAAAGGACTTAGATTAGGTCATGTGTCCTTTCCACACATGCTTTCATACTAGTTGTTGTAGCAGCATTTCCTGTGGCCTGAACCAGAATACAAAGCATGAACAAATAAACCCCAAAATTCACCTTTAAACCAGTGTCCTGATATGTGGCTCCACACAAATAATGCGACCTTCTCTTGAAGAGATTCACACCCAAAAACCATGATGAAACATCACGCAAAATTGCCCTCAAACCTGCGGCTAGGTGCCTACTCCTACTTGAACCTATGGGAGATCAATACAACACGTCCTCCTTGCTTATCCATGTTGTGGTTGCCTCAGAAAGAATTACCCAAGAGTTGAATGCACTCTTTTAGGATGATCTCTAATGAAGATGAGGATCCCTATATATATAAAAATTTGTCCTTATGGAGGTGAAGCTGACCTTAACACTTGGAGGCAAAATTTGAATTTCAAATTTTTAGTTTTCCTACCTTAATAAGGTTATGTCTTGTGAAATTTCTTTTCAAATAAATAAATAATTCTCATCCAAATTTTGTGATTTTAGGTTGATTTTGGTCCTCTCAAAAAGAGGGATTCAATGGAATGATCATCTCCATCAACTGAGCATATCTGAGTAGAATTTGGCCCTAGTTTCCAATTTTAACACTCCCTCTTAACTAGGGAGAATTCCACCTGCCAGTCCATCTGTTGTCATAGGTCATCATGCCATCCTGCCATTATGAACCATAATGAACCATCTATGTATTCTTTTCTCTGCTCTACTGAGCACTGATGTGAATAATAAAGAAGATTTGATTAATAGTGATTCACAAGACCGTGCCACTCTTCACTGAGAAAATTCAGTCCGGAGGTAGAACCTCAATTGATCCCAGATCAAGTAGATAAACACCAATAATCCTAGCATAGAGAGTATGACAATACATAATGCATCCATCAGTAGTGCTATGGTCTCTATCATCATTTCCCAACTCATTGGCTAGATGAGAGGTACTTCCCATGAGTCCCAGACTTCATGGGGAGGATGATGTAGAAACACCATATCACATCTTGCTCATAATTACATGTAGGGAAAGGAGAAACCACATTCTACAAACATACATCACAATCACATGTAGGGAAAGGATAAACCACCTCCTACATGCATGCAAAACACTGAGAGTAGGGAAAGGAAGAACCACGTTCTACATGCATGCAAACCAACAATAGTAGGAAGGATCCTACATGGGGGAAATGATGGACCACATCCCATCAATATTTCAACCATCAATCGTAGGGAATGAGCATCCTACATGTGGGGAAAATTATGAACCAAGTCCCATTGACATTTTCACAACCAGATGCCTGAATGCATCTCTCACTGGGGTACCCACGAGAGTAGGTGAACCACTCATTCTGCTCATTTTCCATAGGGGAAGGTGAACCAATCATCTTATGCATATTTCATAATACGTAGGTGAAGGTGAACCACTCACCCTACACACGTGTTCGCAAATGTAGGGGAAGGTGAACCACTTATCCTACACACATGTTAGCTGTCACAGGGAAAGGTGAACCACTCACCCTGTACACCGTGCACCTATAGGGGAAGGTGAACCACTCACCTTAGGGTCATTTATAGCTCAAAGTAGTACCCTAGGTCCTGAGGAGCTCCTAGAGCTCAATGTTCAATCAAGACCCTCATATTAGGGTCTTCCAAGACACCCAACCTCTCTCTATGAAGGAAGTTAAATCTGTTCTTACCAAGGGGTTTTGAGGGGATTTTGGTAACCTGTACATCCATCTTGTAATGCTAGAGCTAGATTGCTCCCCACTGTGCCATATCAAATAAAGTGGAAGCTGATGTTAAGCGGCGAATTCCAACACATGTTCACATGACTCAAATGTCTTCATAATAGGCCATGCTAGCTGTTTCATTCGTTCAGCCTCAATGGTGCTCCCAAACTTTAGTCCTTCATTCATTCATGAAATAAAGGTGGATCCCAAGAGATATAGGATCTAGAAGTGCTCTTTCCATTTATCGTTATGCCAATCCAAAAATTTTGGCAGAGTACTACAGATCACAGTTTACATGGATATCTTATTGAGCATTAGAGCCTTCACAAGTTGTATGTATTCAGATCAGCAACTTGTCCATTTTATTAGAATTTTAAGCTTTAGGAAGAAATGCATCAAGGTTAAGACAACCCCTCTCACATCGAGAGGATCTTTATCTGTGGAAAAACATCATCAATAGCTGTAAACCTACCATAGCTCCCTCTGAAGATTAGAAAAGCAACTTCGCCCAAAACATAACCATTGGGCTATCTGCAACCTAGTATTAATCAAGGTCATTCAGTCATAGTCATCTGGCTTTTGCAGATCAACGTCTTATGACATGGTATTTCTATTGTAAAAATCAATAGGCAAGAAGAGTTGAAAAGCCATTCTGCCAGGGATTCCATAGCTCCCTCTAAAGACTTACTTCAATTGAACATTCAACCTTTTCCAATCTTCTCCTCATCTTTAAGATGAGACATTATCATGTTGCAACTATATCAACAAACTTTCAATTACCAAACTTCAGCAATGCACAAGTAAACTCTCTCACATGTTCTGCCCATTTAACTGACATACCTCAACAACAGTATATCAATAGAACCATATTACTGATTTCATAAGTATTACTAACTAAATGAAGATACCAAGGGACTTGCACCATCCTCATCCAAGAAAACCTTCTCTGCCATTACACAATTCAAGCTAGTTTGATCTCTGAAGTGCAAATACTAGCAATATTTTTAATGATCCTGTTGTGTCATTGTATTGGCACACACCATATAACAGTAACACGCTAGAATTTGTATTAGAACATAAAATTCTCAGACCATTCTACCTTTACCACAGTTCTCAAACTTGGACCAAAACTTTTTCCCATTTCAACAAATGCTACTACTAGTGATGCTTCTTAGGATGAATACACCATTTTACTTCAAATTTACTGATATCCCTGACTGTATGGAGGTGCCAAGTGATTCACATCGAAACTGCCTTAGAGTGACTTGCTTTGAATTTTCTTTCCGTAAGAGGTGTACTTCAGAATTTGACACACTTGATATAGATGACCTTGAAGAGAAGCCTTAAAGACCTCAAACCAACCTTTAACTATATATATTGATTGTAAATTTAGTACCTTTGATATGCTTCATATCAACATACAATCAATATTCAAATTTTGAACATTGGGAAATCTCAATCAAATCTGGATTTGACACGGATGATTGGCTTAGAAGATCACCCTAAATGTTTCTTCAGTAAATGTACTATCATACCTTAAATGCACATCCTTAAATAATTTCAAATTTGTTGTATAAGCTTCTGAGGAAGGGGCTTCATCTTAGTGAGTTTCAGATCCGATCACTGAATTTTTAGTCTTAAATTTGTGCAATTTTGTTCACTGGATACATCAGATTTGTCTAAAATAATATTGAAGACTCTGCCTTAATGAAATTCATGCTTCATATTTGATGCAAAGATTAGTTATTGAAGGATGGATGGATGTCCTTTAAAATCACCAGAACATTAGCCCTCAGACAATAATTCTTCAAGATTCAGCCTGAAGTGCTCCACATAAATTTTCGAATGAGCATACAATATGTCTACAAATTTGTAGACTCAGTGTATTAGCCTAGGAAATTTCTACCTCGGGTTCAAGCTCATAACTGAATTATTCTAGACGAGATATACCAACCCAATTATATATCACAATGATACTCAAGTGATACGAATTGCTTTAGAATTTAACCTTTCAAGAATTGCCACAGAGTTATGCATAACATAGATGAAGATGAATAACTTAGAAACCTTAACGTGTCAAGAAACCTTAACGTTGTTCCATAATTCATCTTACTTGCATATTTTCCAAATGAAGTGGCCCTAAAACAGTCCTGGAATCTCAACCCTGAAAGATCATTACAGATGAATAACTTAGCAACTACCAGAGATCCATCCTTCCTTCTGTTGTAAATCAATTAGGAAGTCTGCACTCATAGTCCACCTCATTTTGTTCAAACTTCAGAGAGGGAGGAGATCATGGATACTTTGACAACAAACTTATTTCAGTGATTGTTATCACATTCACTCTAGTCTTGGGCTTGTCCTCACTTGGCTCTGATCCCATGTTAATTTTGATTAACATGTTCTTTGCATAATACAGTTACTTCAATGTTCCTTATAACCCCATTTATTAATCCACACATGAATTATCATCTTACTGACAGTAACTGAAGAAAGAACATAAATTTTAAATGAAGAAGACAAGTCAAGACAAAAAAACACAAAGATATGGCACAAGCCGGGGAAAAACCCCAAGACAGGGAAAACCCTTGATCAATTATTCTTATTATCAATATCCAATGTTCAACAGAGAGAGTACAATAATATGAGTCAAAATAGACTTGCTAAATTACTGTTCAAAACAGTCCTGAAGCTTGCTGCCTGGTTAGGGTTCCTAATAGTCACTGAGTAACCTTCTTGCAATGAATTGTACCCTTTGTTGTCCTTTACAAGATGTCCCACAATGATACAAGACTTTAGGTTCATTTTCAAGGCATCCAACATCAGTCGTATGCTACCAGTAATAAGAATATGCTCACAAACGAGGGTTAAACTCTCTGTTTATATTGCGGTCCTCTCTCCTTGAATGCAGCTAGGGTAAAGGACTTAGAATAGTTCATGCGTCCCTTCAACACATGCTTTCATACTAGCTATTGTAGTAGCATTTCCTATGGCCCAAGCCAGAATAAAAAGCATGAACAAATAAACCCCAAAACTTACCTTTAAACCAATGTCCTGATCTGTGGCTCCACAAAAAGAATGCAACCTTCTCTTGAAGAGATTCACACCCAAAAAACATGACGAAACATTGCCCAAAACTTTCCCTCAAACCTGCGGCTAGTTACTGCTCCTACTCGAACTTATGGGAGATCAATACATCACGTCCTCCTTGCTTCTCCAAGCTGTGGCTGCCTCAGAAAGAACTACCCAAGAGTTGAATGCACTCTTTTAGGATGATCTCTAATGAAGATGAGCGATCCCTATATATATAACAATTTTTCCTTATAGAGGTGAAGCTAATCTTAACACTTGGAGGCAAAATTTGAATTCCAAATTTTCAATTTCCCGCCTTAATAAGTTTGTCTTGTGGAATTTCTTTTAAATAAATAAATATTTTTCCTTATCCAAATTTGGTGATCTTTAGGTCGATTTTGGTCCTCTCGAAAAGAGGGATTCAATGGAATGATAATCTTCATCAACTAAGCAGATCTAAGTATAATTTGGCCCTAGTTTCCAATTTTAACAAATTGTTGTTTTCACATTCTCATTATTTCGAAGAAGAAAACAGAAGATTAGCAGTGCTTACGAGACAACCGAAAATAGACTAAGTATCAATAACTAAGGATTTTGGAAGGAAATCTCTCACTATTGATTAGTTTAGAGTACTCAAATGGTTGGAATCCTTTGACAGATGAAGGAACAAGTTGTGAACACTTCCAGAGCTTTAGATTTAAGCTTGAGGAGATTGAATCTGCAACACAGTATTTCTTTGAAAAGATTTTGTTGAGGAAAAACAACTACTGTGCTGCTTACAAGGGGGTTATTGAGAGAAGTGTCTTTTTTGGTCGTCAAAAGCATCAATAAGATGAGTTGCACGACGGAGGAATTATAATTCCAAGAGGGTCTCAAGACTCTTTCGCGTGGTGAGGTTTAGAGGTTTTTGTTGTTCCATAAGCGGAGGCGAGTGCTTTCTTGTGTATGATTTTTCACCCAACGACAATCTATTGTAGTTTTTGGATGCAAAAGATGGGAGGGTACTCGACTGGCCTGACAGAGCAAGGATTGCACAATGTTGCGAAAGGTAAGTCTCATTTCCTTGTTTGTTTGCTTTTGGTTTGTTTTTAGATGTCAGTATGTTGATGAATCATACGTATTTTGCCTTAAATAACACATTCACATAGCAAAAATGGTGTTACAACAAGCACAGTTTCATTAGATAAAGTGTGTGGCTGGGAGTCCATTATAAATGCAAATAATGTTAAATGTGGGTGAGAATTCTTTTGCTACAAGACCAAATTATTCTTCTCTTATTTTCAAAGTTGAGGCTCAAGTTATTCACTTTTGGCTTAGAAATTGTGTAACAAATCCAACCTCAATGGAGGCAAAGTTCAAGTAATTCCTTTCCTTCACAAAAAAGAATCAATGTTGAAGGTCTTGCTCATCTACTTCTTTTCTCAGACACCAAATTTACATAGCAAAAATACTTTGCCATAGTCTAGAAGTAATCTATCGATGCTAAGCGCATGAACCAGAGAGAAAATTTCATGCACTAGAAAGAGCTTTCAAGTCATGAATGGATTCATAGCCATTTGAGTTGTGCCAACAGGTGAACCGATAATGTTGCTACCCTTCCAATTAGCAATGAAAAAGAAGCAATGGAGTCTACACCAGATGAGGATGGGGTACTGGTTGTATTCACTATGCCATTTATGCACAATCAAAATCAAACAAGTCAGTGACGTTATCATTTACTCATAAATTACAAGAACTTCTTGGTCCACAGACAGAAAAATCACTACTCTAAAAACATTCAAGGGTGATTGGTCTCTTTGTCTGGACAGTCAGAAGGGGGTAAATGAATGTAGGACAATGATTGTTGTGCTCTTTACCCAAATGGGCAGGAAATTGACCCACATGTAGTTAGCACGTAGCACACAGTGGTGTTTTTCAACTGATGATCACAAGTTCATGTCTCATATGACCTCCCTATAGACAAGCAAAGTGACAGATTATAAGCTGGCCTAGGAAAATGGGGGTACAATCCATACTGCCTGTTAGGGTTCTTCAAATTCAGTAACAGGAGGTATGTCAGTCATAAAGTTTCAGAAAATTAGATATAAAGGTGATTGGCTTCTGATCGCGGTTTTTACGATAGCATAGATCCCAAACCCAACCTCCAATGTAATGAGACTCGTAGTCATTTCTAGTCCCTAGGATTAGCCAATGAGAACTACAAGAATCACAAACTTGCTAATATTCAGTTTTCAAATTAGAAACATTTAATGTGCACAACTTTTGAGATTTGGACATCTTAGGTAAATGACTAAGAGCCCATAGACCTCCATGAATCATTCCCGAAATTGTATCTATGAAGAAGAATATAAGAGAAAAATGCAGGATCATCAGTGATCTGGCCTTGCAGGGTGGCTAGGCAAGCTAACGTTACTACAAAGAAACCACAGCGATACTAAACAGTATTCCAGAAGAATCCCACATCAATATAGTTATGTTTATAGATTTTTTTAGTCAGCATATGTCCAAACTAACATTTTAAACCGATACTCAAACAGAACAATAAAATAAAAAAGCAGAAGGAACAACAACTAGACACCACAACGATACTACACAGTATTCCAGAAGAAGCCCACATAATTATAATTATGTTTATAGATTGTTTTAGTCATGAGATGTCCAAACTAACATTTTAAACCGATACTCAAACAGAAAAAAAAAAAAAAAAAAAAGCAAAAGGAACAACAAATAGAGCTTAAAATTTGGGTAACTAACAAGAAACAATAGATCTAGGACTTTACCTATATGTTGTATACACACAAGATTCATAGCCTGCAAGCAATTAAGTTCAAACACATTGGAGCCTTTTAGGTCTGTGTTGAAAGCCTTCTTTTGTGACTATTCATTGGCATTTGTAAGGCCAAATATGATTCGTTCTGAGGCATACTTTTCGATTTTCCTAAGGCTATGTCTGACTTGTCTGAGGCACTTTTTGTTGGTCTTTTCTGAGGCTTGGATCTGGTTTCCTGATGCCCATTTCGGCCTGCCTGAGGGCACCATTTGAGGCACATTTCTATGATTATTTTCAGCCTCCCTTGACAAGGATCTCTGCGGCTACCTGTAGCATCTATTCGGCCTGCTCAACAGATTTTTATCTGAGGCTATTTATCTCTGTTAATGAGGTAAGTTTGGCCCTCTTCCTAAGGTAGCTATAAGATCAAATTTCGACCACTGAAGCAAAAATATATCCACGTAGACAAGGTAACACTTCTGTGAACTTGAAGTTAATTTTCACGTTGTCTTGGGGAGGGTTCTTTCAAGCATTTTTTCTAAGGAAATTTTTACTACAATTTTGAATCCTAATCCAAGGGCATCTGAGGCTTTTTCATTGTTTTCCTGATGCTTATTTTGTTGGCATCCAAAAAATTTTTTTGAAGGGCAAGAAGCACCCTGGTCAGGGCTTGATCTAAGGGTTTTTGAGTCAGTTTTCAAAAGAGTTTTGCTGAACCACTTCATTCATTGAATAACAGTGTGTTAACTTAAGAAGCTTGTTTGAATCATCTTAAGGGGAGTACAATCTGAGCCTTTTTCTATATAAAAAATGTCAAGCACTGAATACATCAGAAACATTATCAAAGATATATCAGTGACAGAAGGAAAGGGTAGAAAGGAGACATCCTCAAATCAGTGACAAAAAGATCCACGAAGAAGGAAATCTGAAGTATATCGAAACCTTTCTGTGGTCTGATCAAGGTTCTATTCAAAGGGTTGGCAGAACTCTATAAAGAAGCAGACTTGAGTGGACTAAAGATCTAGGCAAGTAACTGAAAGGGAATTGACCATGAGTCAAGGTTTCTTCATTTCCTATGGTATGATATTTTCAGACAAAGGAAAGGGAAGACTTGAGATCTCTCAAAGGCATCTTCAGGCACAACACTTGGCAGTAAGTGGCACTCTTCATATCAAGAATCTTGAGGTATAAGACATGTTATGTTCAAATTGTTGAGGCAAGAATTTGTTAGGAGAAGTATACAAGGAACAGACTGTATATATAAGCAGGGACAGAACCAAAGTGATTTTGACCATTCTATAGCAGAGCTAATGACCACTTGTTGCTAAAGCTTCCAGAGGGTTTACCTTATAAAAATGTCTTGCTAATTCTGTACATGGTCTAGCTAATTATCCAAGTTGGATACTATTATAATTTACTCATCTGCAATTAGTGAAATATTCTTTATTGTTTTGCTTCAGCACTGAAGGTAGAAAACTTCCATAAATTTGAAATCCGGAAAACTTTGTAGAGAAATTGCAAGTCCATTAATGTTTTTTTCATTTCATCACCCCACACTAATTTTTGTTGTTTCTTTGGGCTTTTCCTAAATGTGTGTTTTAGTGTGGCAGTGCCACATTGTTTTCATACAAGAAGATTCTAAAGACCTATCCTTTTAGGACTTGTTGCTTTGTTTGGTCATTTTATCCATTTCAAGCCATTGATTTGGGTTGTTAATGAATCCATATAAATTACCAAGGTAGGACATTTAACAATGTTTGTAGAGTTGTGGATTTCTTGAAGGTTTGCTTTTTAAGGGTATACTCTTGTTCGGTCATGCATATCACTTTTCATAATCTAGTGGGACTCTTATTCCATGTTCATGTCATTTGGGAGATAATTGATGTAGAGTGCAACGAGGCTTGCCTATAAATTGCATAGGAATCTGAGCACATGCTTTAAAGATGTTAATTTCATTTGTCATCCATATTACTTCAGGCCTATGCCTTTCACCAGATTATGTTTCTGCCCGATTTTATACATTAAAACTACTTGTCATGGTACATGGCTGTTGTTGTTGTCTACTGTTTCTCAATGTGTATCAAGTCCTAAGGAAGGACATTCAGTGATTTTTGTAGAATGTTGTGTAACACCTTCCAAAGGTTTGCTATTTTATGGTTATGGCCTTTTTGTTTAAGTTATGCATATTACTTTTCATTTCTTTTGGAATCTTATTCAATGTTCTGGTTATCCAGTAGATATTTACTGTAGAAAGCAGCAATACTTGCTTAGATGTTGTGAAGGACTCTTAGCACGTGCTTATAATATATTAATTAATGCCTTATTTGTATGGTCCATGGATATGATTTTATTGCTCTATATATGTGCTCTCCAATGACATTTCAATGGTATTGATTGCAGGGAAATTACCTGGAACACTGTGTAACCTGGTTTGGTCAAAATTCCCTTCTCTCAGGCTGCCAGTAACGACATATTCATGTGAAAAGAGTTTAGTTGAGGGTGGAAAAGGAGCTTTTTGAGCTGAAATGCCTCGTTATAAACACAAATGCTGTAATCAAGGGTTGTATGCATCATTCTTGTGTATTTTTTCTACCATATTCTAGATAAGGTATGTTGTAGAATTTGGTGTAATAATATTGTGTATTACTAGTAAATGAATTGAAGGTTCAACTAGGATCAGATTTCCCTTACAGATAAGAAGGCCATCAAGTATATTGAGATGATTATCTTTGATATAATTCATTTGTATATTAATTGTGAGAACTATTACATAAAACAGGGAATTATCCTGTCTTGAGGAGGACCGAGTTTCCTATATCCCAATGTCGATATATGCAACACCATAGGGATATGCTATCTTCCCTCTTAGACTAATGAGAAGCCCATTGACTCCTGCCAGTTCAGGGTTTCATTTCAAGGCACCATCAAAAAAAAAAATGAAGGCTTTTTGAGTCTTACTCCACTCATGAAACAATTGTGGAGTTATATGAAGCTGCCAACATGATTGTGGACATACTTACCTGGGCCCCTGGGTTGAGAAGAAGAACAAGAATATTTAAAATTAAATTGATCTAGCAATTGAAGTTCTTACTTGTCTAGATCTTGATCTGGAATGAATTTAATCCCTTTTGAATTAAGATGTTTAGATAGCAGTGCTTTAGTTTTAATTGCCACCATCTCCATTTCACTCATCATCTATTTGGAAGATGGCACGATTTTTTTCCAGCCATATTTCCAACATACTAATTTAGACAATGCAAACTAGGCCCTTTCAAAAGAGCCTTGCAATGAAAGGACCTTATGTAATGACTATGACATGTCCAAATTAGTTTCTTCAGTGAATTTGACTACTTGAACCGACTCTCAAGGCCATTTACCACCACTAACCAAGCTGCCATAGTGAAATGGAAATCTAAAAATAGGCAATGAGAAATTCCAAACTAAAGGCAAAGAGCACACTAGGAGGGACCCTGGATCCCTCTCCTTTTCATATTTTCTGAGGTTGATATGATGTCATAAGATAGGGTCCAATAGAAAATATTAATCTTTGGCAAGGCATCTAAATGCCATATTTTTCTCTACATTGAGGCTTTGTGGGGAAGTGAACAGTGAGAAATTTGTTGGGCATAACTCTGCTTAACTGGATACTCAGCTAATCCCCACCCACTACAGTCTAATTCCTATAGGTTCTTAAGAGAACAGCCATCGAATTTTTGTTCCATTGAGGCCACCAAATGGAACAAGTCTGAAGGTGGAGCCCCAAAATCTGACCCTCTCAATAATCCTAAAGCTCTGTCCCATGAATAAATATCAAAGAGGGAATTTTCTCCTTGCTGTCCAATCATATCTTTAAAGGAGTGAGATCCTTGAGAGTTAAGCAGTTGGTGACCCATGATGTTATACTTCCAAATATTAATATTTTACCATTTCCTAAAATCCAGGTAAACTGATCCATTATTATTGGAATGTCAGATTTCATAAGTCAAACATTTCTTGATCATTCAATAAATTTAGCATATTCTAGGAAAGATGGAATTGCCTTGTATCTTTATAAGAAGAATTGGGTGATTACAAGAACCGAGTAATGGTGTGGTTGGTCTTCAAAAGTAAAAATCATTTTCTTTCAAGAGTCTGTTAGGGTCTTCAATTGACCAAGCAAGACATGGCCTCCAAATATCCACTCCTCGTCGACAATATAGTCCTAAAGTTCCATGTGAGGAATATCCAAGGAATGTTGAAACTTGAAGCAATGCACTTCTTTCATTGCTCTATTTCTTAAAATATTTTTGTGTATATAGAATCTGAGTCACTTGGTTCATGTTTGTATTTGAATTTAACTGTAATGTTAGACTTATATAATCATTCATTTTCTTGCATTAAGTAGCGACCATTGTTGATCCCTTTAAGACATGATGAGTTTGTATAAACGGTTGACAAAGTTTGCTTTCAGCTTTAAGGTATGTCTAAATTCAAGTTTTAAATTTCAAATTTATTGAACACAACGACATAGGATGCATTTTCCTCTTCAAGAATTATAGGCCTAAATTTTTGTCTTCTTAGATACCTTGATCAAAGGTTCTTGTCTTTGCTCATCAGGGCGATGGTTACCTTCATACACCATAAGCTCTAGTATCTTGCTATGATAGTCACATCGATTACCTCTTTCTTCTAGGTTGTGATTATGACTAGGCTTAATTTCTCAACATTCTTCACCCAAAATGAAGTCAGGGTGTGGTTGGGTTCACCAGGGGAGTATAGTTTCTATGACAACAATGTCAATGTTTCTTCAATTGATGGTTAGATCACCGTCTTTGCTACTATTATGAATTCATTTTACTTGGATGCTAAAATATTTTTGACATAATCCTTTCCCTTATCTTTAGTTTCTACAACCCCTAAAGGGAATTTTTGGAGGTGACAGTGGTCTAGCCATTCAAAAGCTAGAAATGTGAAGAATAAACAATCTAAATCAACAAGCGATAATGCTAGACAAAGTTGCAGCAATAATTTTGTTAATTTTGTAATTGGAGAGAAGCAAAAACTTGGAAATGTTATCCATCCTGAGCATGGCACTGTTACTCCATGAGGGCTTTAGCAATACATCCCGTCTCCAAGAATGCCTCCAAAATTTGCTTCTTCCAGTCTTTAATAGATCTTCAACAATACCACAAGGATGTCTGCCTTAGTAAGCGGCCTATATAAACTCGGAAAATATTCAATAAGCCTCCTTCAATAAGGGTCAATGATTATTCTCCAATTTCAAATACTGCTTCACAAAGGCTCCCAAAAATATTTAACTATGTGTGCTTAAGGACTGCTCCCAAAAATGTTGCAATCTGCTCCAAAAAATTTAGACCTGAAATGTGCTCAAATATGCCATAACAAGGCTGTCATAACAGATTAGATTATTTTCCACAAGACTCAGTTTTGAAGCTCTCCTACAGATCTGATTTTTTTTTTTTCGTAAATAAGGCTCAAAACAGTCCTTTAAACATTGTCTCAAACATGCATGAACATGCCTTTAACTACAGCCTAACACAAGCTTATACTGCATCCCTTCTTGCAGCATACACAGGCCTAGTGTGGCTCTTCTTGTGGCTTACACAGATCTGACAATCACAATGTTGTAGGAATTTCAACGATATGCCCAAAACCAGTGATCTGAAGTGTGTCTTTTTTTTTCTCAACAGTTTCCTGTAGCATAGAAAATCAAATCATCCATAAATTTGTTGCAGATATTTCTCTTAGAAATTTTTTTGTGACCCATCTTCATGAATGAAACATTCAAATAAATTAGGCTTAGATCAGGGCATTTTGCTGGGATCTTTTTAGCAAGCTTTAGGATCCCATATTCAAGATGGGAATACTCTTGGACATGTAGGGTATTGATAAATATAGCATCATGTTGTGGCAGACATTATTCAAGGAAATATACGGGGAGCTAATACTTGACTTCTTCAAGCCACAGATCCATCGTTATCCTCAAGTTTGTAAGTTCCAATGTTTATGGATCAAACATAGGAACAATTGTATGCTGGCCATGAACATCATTGTTGCAGACAGGGAGCTGTTTTATATGAGAAATTAAAGCTACTCGAATATAATTTATAGTTAGGAGAAGAAACTCCTTTGAAGATAATTTATCATACCTATGAACAATAAGAGGCAAACCTGGAAATGATTTTTATCACTGCATAGTTAATCAATTATGGGTTTGCATAAGTCCTCTTGTTTTCCTAGATATTGGTTTATTCTTTCAATATGACAAGACTATTAATCTTCAATAAGGATTCCTTCAACAAATGGAATGGACCTTTCTACCTTTCTCTCATATGGTTCACCAAATGGCTTGATGATATGATAAGCCTTATTTTATTCCTCATCAAAGTCCATGTCATATGTAGGATGACTGTCAAAGGAAAAAATATCAGACCTTGCACTCTTCTGTTTAATAGGCAATGCTGATTGGAGATGCACATAATTATGGGTGCCAAAGTTTCTACCATAGTCAAAATCACAGACAGGAGTGTTGGTCTCTTGAAGCTTAAGGGATCTTCAGGATTTCCCTTCATTAATGACTGTCTTATTAATCTCATTCTCAGGAAAACTAGAACTACGGTTTGGTCCATTGTCTCCATCTGCGCTCAGGATTTTGTCATATGTTGGTCGAATTTCCATTTTCCAGTGTAGAAAAAAGGCATGGCATGATACCTATGTCATCACGTGCTAAGTCTTCTAGGGTGATTGCAAGAGTGGTAGAAAGTTGTTTCCTACCCTCCTGTTGATATTCCTCCTCTGCATTCAGGACCTTTTCTCACACTATCAATCATCCAAATCATTCAATAAATTTAGCATATGCTAGGAAAGATGGAATTGCCTTGTAGCTTTATAAGAAGAATTGGGTGATTACAAGAACCGAGTAATGGTGTGGTTGGTCTTCAAAAGTAAAAATTCATTTTCTTTCAAGATTCTGTTAGCGTCTTCAATTGACCAAGCAAGACATGGCCTCCAAAGATCCACTCCTCCTCGATAATATAGTCCTAAAGTTCCATGTGAGGAATATCCAAGGTCTGTTGAAACTTGAAGCAATGCACTTCTTTCATTGCTCTGTTTCTTACAATATTTTTGTGTAGATAGAATCTAAGTCACTTGGTTCATGTTTGTCTTTGAATTTAACTGTAATGTTAGACTTATATAATCATTCATTTGCTTGCATTAAGTAGCGACCATTGTTGATCCCTTTAAGACATGACGAGTTTGTATAAATGGTTGACAAAGTTTGCTTGCAACTTTAAGGTATGTCTAAATTCAAGTTTTAAATTTCAAATTTAGTGAACACAATGACATAGGATGCATTTTCCTCTTCAAGAATTATAGGCCTAAATTTTTGTCTTCTTAGATACCTTGATCAAAGGTTCTTGTCTTTGCTCATCAGGGCAGTGGTTACCTTCATACACCATAAGCTCTAGTATCTTGCTATGATAGTCACATCAATTACCTCTTTCTTCTAGGTTGTGATTATGACCAGGCTTAATTGCTCGACATTCTTCACCCAAAATGAAGTCAGGGCGTGGTTGGGTTCACTAGGGGAGTATAGTTTCTATGACAACTATGTCAATGTTTCTTCAATTGATGGTTAGATCACCGTCTTTGCTACTATTATGAATTCATTGTACTTGGATGCTAAAAGAGTTTTGACACAATCCTTTCCTTTATCTTTAGTTTCTACAACCCGAAAAGGGACTTTTTGGAGGTGACCGTGGTCTAGCCATTCAAAACTTAGAAATGTGAATAATAAACAATCTGAATCAACAAGCGATAATGCTAGACAAAGCTGCAACAATAATTTTGTTAATTCTATAATTGGAGAGAAGCAAGATCTTGGAAATGTTCTCCATCCTGAGCATGGGATTGTTACTCCACGAGGGCTTTAGCAATACATCCGGTCTCCAAGAATGCCTCCAAAATTTTGCTTCTTCAAGTCTTCAATAGATCTTCAACAATACCAGAAGGATGTCTGCCTTAGTAAGCAACCTATATAAACATGGAAAATCTTCAAGAAGCCTCCTTCAATAAGGGTCAACGATTATTCTCCAATCTCAAAGACTGCTTCACAAAGGCTCCCAAAAATATGTAACTGTGTGTGTTTAAGGAATGCCAAAAATGTTGCAACCTGCTCCAAAAAAATTAGACCTAAAACGTGCTCAAATATGCCATAGAAAGTCTGTCATAATAGGTTATATTATTTTCCATAGGACTTAGTTCTGAAGCTCTCCTACAGATCTAAATTTTTTTGTTCCTAGATAAGGCTCACAACAGTTCTTTAAACACTGTCTCAAACATGCATGAACATGCCTTTAACTGCAGCCTAACACAAGCTTATACTGCATCCCTTCCTACAGCCTACACAGGCCTAGTGTGGCTCTTCTTGTGGCTTACACAGATCTGATAATCACAATGTTGTACGCATTTCAGAGATATGCCCAAAACGAACGATTTGAAGTGTGTCTTTTTTTTTTCTCCACAGTTTGTTGTAGCATAGATAATCCGAGTTCTGGTTGACTGTTGTCCTCAAGATTTTGAGCTTTCACATATATTATTGCAATTCTAGATCTGCAAGTCCAAGTTTGAAAAACGTATAAATATATTTTCCCAAATGTATCCTTAACTGTCCTCCTCAGCCTTAGTTCACCTTTTGTGATTCTTCTCTGAAATCTTGACTGAAAATAATGGATAAAATGAAGAGTATGTATTTCTATTTATACTGGTTTGACATTTGACGAAGAGACACATCTCTTGGACGACATGTCAAGCCTACACAAGTCGGCTTAGGTCGGCTCAATGACAGAGCTAATTTCCTTAACTTAAAAAATCAATATCTCCCAAACTATTTGGTGTTTCAAGGCAAGTAAGGGCTCGTTAGAAAGGGAAAAATATACTCTACAAGATGGTATAGGATCCATTTTTAAAGGTTTCCTCTAAGATGGTAAAAAACGTTTTTCTTTGTGACTGCCCTTGAATTATTTAGTGCAGAAAAAGATTAGGACAATATGGCTTCTTTGTTTGGCTTCTCCATTGTTTGTCTTCTCCATTATTTGGCTTCTTTATCATCATAGGACATGTAGGACATCCACGTCATCATGATAATGTCCAGCAATGAGTGCATCACCCATGTCATCACATAATGGTGCAGTGATATGTTATAGTGCAACATTATTAAGAGAAATACAAATAGTTTTCCAACCCTCAAATGATCTCCAACCATGATCATCATATGTCATCATCAAGTATCAAAGAGTATGACATCATCACATAACATCAAGGGTTAAGATCTAGATCAAGTGCATGCAACATTAGATCAAAGACTTCTTAGGGCTTCTTTCATTAGTGGTTTGACTTCTTCATGATTTGACATCTTCATTGATGGCATGACATCATCATCTTGAAATAGACATCTCAAGAATATTGACATCTTGGTTAATGTCATATTGACATCAATGACAACCTTGACCAACAGGAGGAAGATGTGAACCTTCCAGAACCATCTAAAATAATAACCGATGTTTTCAAGAGTAAGACTTCTTCAAAAGAGCTTGAGAAGCAAGTCTTGAAAGAAATGGATGACTGGGAAGATGCAACCAAGCTTTCAACTCCTATGAATCAAGTAGCTATTTTAGTTACTGAATGTTTAGGAGACAAAAAATACTCTAGTGATTTTTTGTTGACAATCAAGGATCAGTGCAAAGAGCTACCAAATCATTTTGAAATTTCTCTAGTCATTATTGAATTACTTAGAAATTCCCAAGCACTTGCAAGTAATGTAGGAGAGGCTGATGCATTAGCAAGCATTGCAAGAGTACTTTACAGGCAACTGAGTGGGAATTATCTTCTTGAACGTCGTGGGAGCAATATGGCCAGTTTGGATGATGATAGATGGGCCAAGACGGTGGATTCTCTTACTAATGGTTGTGATATGTGGATGGATGTGGATCTTATGTTGTGTTTCAAATTGGCCAAGGTTATAATATTGGCTTTGCAAGAAATACTTGTGCAACACAAATGAGTATGAATTTCATCCTTCCTGGAGGGCCTTATGTACAAGCACCACTTCCACAAGTTGGAGTAGTGAGAAATAACTCTGACGATGATAGGTGGTAGCGTGCTTCTGGTTCACAGAAGGGTTTGATTCCTCCTCCACAACCTTCTTTGCCCACAATTCATATATTATAGAACCGATATGAAGTGGGCAAGGTTTCTGATGAGGATTTGTTGAAACAAAGACAAATTAAATCCATCCTTAATAAATTAACACCCCAAAACTTTGAGAAACTTTTTGAACAGGTCAAATAAGTGAACATTGACTTTGCATCATGTCTTTATGGTATAATATCTCAAATATTTTACAAAGCGTTGATGGAGCTGGCTTTTTGTGAAATGTATGCAAAATTTAGTTTTTAGTTTGCTGCAGGAATACCATAATTTTATGAAGATAATGAGAAGGTTGTTTTCAAGCGAGTTCTTTTGAACAAATGTCAGGAAGAATTTTAAAAATATGAAAGAGAAGAGGCAGAGGCTGAGAATGCAGAAGTGCATGATGAAAAAATCCTTTCAGCAGAAGAAAGACAGGAGAAGAAGGTCGCAACACAACGATGAATGTTAGGAAATATAAGGTTTATTAGTGATCTTTATAAAGAAAGTATGTTGACCGAAAGAATTATGCATGCATGCATCAAGAAATTAACTGGTGAATTTAAGCATACATAGGAGGAAAATGTTGAAGCTTTGTGCAAACTGATGAGCACTATTGGTCATATGATTGACCATTCAAAGGCCAAGGAACATATTGATGCTTACTTTGATAGGATGAAAAAATTGTCCAATAACCAAGGGCTTCCCTCTAGGCTGAGGTTCATGTTGAAAGATCTGATTGATCCGAGGAGGAATGGATGGAAACAAAGGAAGAAAGTTGAGGGCCACAATAAAATAGAGGAAGTGCATCAGGATGTTGTGCAAGAACTACATGGACAGGGAGGCTGCTCTTGAGGTATCAATATGGGACATTCAAGTCGAAGACTTGTGACACCACTTGATCATGGTGTGAGAGGACCTATGATGCCACCTTACATGGCAAGTGCACAGACGGGTTCACTTCCACATATGGGTGGGATTAAAGGGCCACAACCCCATATGGGACCACGTGACCGTGGATTCACCAGTCAAGATGCTCAGATTGTGGATAGGGCTCAATTTGAAAATCAGTCTATGCCAAGCCCTTCAACACACAGAGCTTCTGATGATGGCCACTTGACTCTTGGTCCTAAGGGAGGTCTTGGCAAGAGAATAAGAGGGAGGGCTCAGCCTCTGCTGTATGCTAGGAGTGCTCTAGTAGATATTCCACCATTCACATCTTGAGTAATATACGAACATGTGTAGGTCTGATTTCAGGTTGCAGTTCTAATTGGATGCCAGTGAGTATGAGAAATGTCATTTTGACAAGGACTTATGCTGTAGAAAAGCCTTTATTTTCAAAATCATGTGTCCAGGAAAGAAATGTTTTGGATAATGACATAAGGGGCTTTAAGAATTCATACTCATCTGGTGACAGAGGTGGGAAGACTGCAAATGCTGAATTTCAATTGTAAGAACATTCTTCTCAAATAACTTTGAGTTCACAATTCATTGAGGTTAAACTTAGGAAAAATGCTGAAATGGAAATCAAAGAATATTACAGGTGGATTCCTTTACAAAGCTTCTATGCATTTTCATTATGTCTTTTAGAGAAGTCGACAAGTTTCCCTGACTTTTTCTTAATTTTGCATGAAATACCATCCAATGTGAGAGATTTTAAGGAGGCAACTTTTTGTGTAGATGACTTAAAGCACCATTGTTCCGTTCAACTATGGTTTTGCTTTGGATATTAGCTTCTTTTTTCAGGAAAGATGTTTTAATTGATCTTATGGGGAATCTACTTACACATTTATGCAAGTTTTAGCCTTTATTTCTAAATTAAGGACATCTTACTGAGGGGTAATGTGAAATTTTATGTTTGTTCTTATTCAAGTTTGAATTTATTTAAGGACTGCTACAGTTTATGGTCATTTGCGATTATGAATTATAACTATATATAATTTTGATGTTTCTAGGTTGGACACTGTACTATTTTCATTGGAGGATGCTACCATTGATGTGCCCAAGGCTCCTGAGTTCCTTGGTCATGTAGGGTCAAAATCCACTAAGCTCATTCCATGTCAGTAGAAAAATTTTGCATCCTTCTTGGGAAACAAATCCATTACAAAATAGGAGTTGCCCAAGAAGGAATTTATAACATGAAACCAAAAATTTACAAGCAATGTTAGCTTGTCTTTCCAACACATATGATAGAGAAAATTGGCTTTATTTAGGCTACTCATCCATATAGTGTTCAATGTGCAATTGGTTAATTAGATAATTAATTGTCTTTCCTCAATATATGTGCAATTCTAATTAATGGCTCAACCTATTCTTCTATCATGTCTGCAAGAGACCATGGGTAGGTATGAATAATGGCTCCTCTACCATTTTTTACTGTATAGTAGGTGGTCTCAACAGAGTTATAACACAGTAAAAAAGAACTATAAGTTTGGCAAATATACAAATAGGATTTGCCCTAAACTTGACATATTTACTCTTTGTTGATTATGTTTTTCTTTTGGGTGATATGACCAAGGTAGATGCAATTATTCTGAACGACCCCACCCTTGAAGAATTGAAGTTCTTACCTTAAAAACTACCAACAACTAAGGAGCTACAAGAATCAACACCATCTTTGATTTGAACCTAAATAGTCTTATTATCTCCGAGTATTTCACTAATCAAAATGACCAATAGATTCTCCTCATGGATTATTTCTCTCATTCTATTTGTTAGTAAAATCCACAAAATGTATCCCTACATTTGAATCTTGGGAAAAAAAACATATAATTGTTATCATTTAAATTATCCATATCTCTTGGAGCCCAAAAATCCATTTTATTTGGATAAGCTTTATTTATAACCTCAAAAGAAACCCTATTATAAACTGAAGGACCATTATGTCCTCTTGAGTCTTGACAAAGTATGATGGAATGAAATTGGGTGAAGACCAGATCCAAGTTTACCATGTTAGAATCTAGGTTCATTGAGATGGTGACCTTGGTTTGAAGATATCCACCATACAAACTAGGACCACCCATACTTATCGTTGCCATCTCTCTTTCATCATCAATATTAACATACTGAGGACCTATAACCTGTGGAGGCCCATGGTAGTTATTGCAATGTAATTTATTAGAATACATGCCATATCTTATTATGAGATTTACCACATCCGAAAATGGCATCATTCACATCATTTTGAAGAAGTCTACAAATTAGGTCAACATAATTTTTTTCACATTTACGACTTCCCTCACATTTGTTGGTTCTTGAAGCTCGAGCACTTTCATAACAAAAATATGCAAATTCAAACAACAAAAATGGTCCACTCTCTTTTCATTTTCTAATAATATAATGAAGTTTTATTACAGACACTATTTGTTTGTTTGTTTTGGTTAGAAAAGGGTTTGCTCTTGGTTTTATGCGACTTTCAATTTATCATATGTAGCGTGTTGAGAAATGAGAAAAGATAATGTGTGACATTTATCTTGCAAAAATTGATGCTGAATGAAAGGATACATAGTTTAACGAAACTACAATTCACTTTGGTAAAGGCGGAGGAACATCTTAAAAAATTGCTTAAGGATACACCATATATAAAGTTTGACCATAAGTAATATATGCATTTTTCTATTGTAGATATGTTACTTTTTCTACCCAAGATATCACAACAAGAAAAATATTGATATTTTAGAAATTGTTTGAGGACCTCATTGAGGTCGATTTTTCTGATGTCCTATTTGATTGATACTTTCTCATATGTCAGGAAGGTTTTAAATATGAATTAATATGTTCATGAAACAAATCAGATTCAAATTTTATAGATATAAAAAATAAAAAAAAATGTCAATGTCTTTGTTTGATTGTTACTTGAATTTTCTGTGGGCAGGTTACAAGAAATGTGGTTGGAAAAATGACGGGGAGACGATGCATATCACGTCTTGGACATGGTTCATTCGCTGTTAGAGATCACTTAGACACCTAAGCCATCGACTTTGGAAATGTTTCTAGTGGGAATTCCTGTGGTTTTTAATGTTTTGATGATTTCACCTCATGGTTATTTTGGGCAAGCGAATGTCTTAGGAATGCTACACACATCAGTGGACAGGTAAATTTTTTTTTTTTAATAATTGCAATTTCCATTCCATGACATCCTCTCTTTATTGTTTGATTGTATTTTGGACATTTCTTTTGATTTTTTTTTGTATTTTAACTATGAAATTGAAAATACTTAGTACCATGTCCATTTAAACAACAACCAAATCTTGCAGATGAAATTAGTATTACACTATATTGATTGGAGTCCTTATAGCTATTTTGTGTTAAAATATTTTCATGACTATAAGAAAAAGTTACTTTCATGTTGTTATTTGAGTACATGTTGTTTATATACTTGACTAAGTTCATGCATTAGAAAATGAAATGTTGTTGTCAATAAAACAACAAGGATTAAACATCACACCTCATATTATTTGTTTTCACAAGTTATCTACAACTCAAGCTTTTTAGCGTATAACTTAGTTGACATGATTGTTCTTAAGCTTTCCTTGAAAGTTGAATACTAAGTTACTAAGGTGTTCTTTTCTATATATGGTAATATTTTATTTGCTTTGATAATACAAGTTATCTGCCCACATTATAGTAACAGTTATCGCCCTAATGAAGAAAATTTGTTCGAGTTTCTTACTTGTATGGGGAAAAATGGCTTTGACATTGCTGATGTTGAGGTATATGTCATATAAAATATTTATAGTCTAATTTATTTTATATTCTAGTGTTCATTGTCTTTCATCTTTTACACTCATTGTATCTTCTTTTATTTTCAGAAAATGAACTTAGTATTGATGGTAAGAAGCATGAATTAAAAAAAGAGGGGAGCAATAACATTGGAGCGACAAATGCGAAAAGAGAGAGAGGAGAACCGGTCTGGTGATACTCTTAGAGCCAATATCCGACATAAGTCACACATATAAAGGCTGATGGTCAAGTCTTCAGAGTTGGTGAATTCACCTACAATGCCTTGAAAACACAATGATAATGTTTTGAAGTGATGAAACACCATTTCATGTGTAAATTGTAGTCCAACCAATGGAAAATCATGCATATTGTAATACTTTAACATTTCATATAATATAATTTATATGGTTGAGATTATTTATAGTTTCACTTGATATTGTTTAGTATTGTAATTAAAATATGCGACATTGTGTTTTCCTATTACATGAACATGCACATTGTATGACATTTTTTAAATCATACAAATTAATTTATGTTGATTAATAATTAACACAAAATCAATTTAAAACTACTAAATTAGTAGTTTATATTGATTAATGATGAATACAAATAAAATGAATATATGAATAAATTAGTTATTTATAATGATTATTAATGAAAGTAAATGAAATGAATATAAACTACTAAATTAGTCGTTTATATAGTGAATAAATGACTACTGCAAATGATAAATTTGTGACTGCAAATGACGACTAAATTTTTCATATATACGACTACTAGCAGCTAATTTACAGTATCTTATAACACGACTAAAATTTAGTCATATTTATTCGGTCATTAATTGGTTTCAAACGATGACTAAAAATTGCATATATATGACTATTAGTAGCTAATTTACAGTATCTTATAACACGACCAATATTTTGGTCATATTTCTTTGGTCATTAATTGGTTTTATTAGGTGATCATATAGTAATATATTTTGTTGTATATTTGGTCATTAACTGTGACAATTAATGACTAAATCAATGATTAAAGCAATGACCAAATCAATGACTAAATTAATGATAAAATCAATGGCTAAATCAATGACTAAATTAATGGCTAAATCAGTGACTAAATTAATGACCAAATTAATGACCAAACATACAACTAGACAACAAAATTGAGATAACCAATTAATGACTAATCTAAAAATGACTAAAAGTTGGTCGCGTTATAAGATACTGTAAATTAGCTACTATTGGTCACCAATCGAAAAATAGTCGTTTATATGCAAATTTTAGTCATTTTTTTAGTAACTAATTAGCCATTTTGTACTAGTGGATGCATCTGTATCAATCTGAAATTGTTGTTGCAAGTCTGGTAATGTGAGCACTGGGGCATAACAAAGGCAATTTTTGTATTCTATGAATGCCTTCTGTTGAGATTCTAACCAATTTTTTTTTCTTTCACTCCTCCCTTGGTGACTTGACTCAAGGGCCAAGTGATATGAGATAATCCCAACATGAACCTGCGGTAGAGATTAACAGGACCCAGAAAGCTGCGAAGCTCTGTCATAGTTGTTGGGGATGGACAATCCCAAATTACTTGGATCTTAGTTGGATCCACATGCACCCCCCATTCATCAGTAATGTATCCCAGATATTGAACCTAGTTCATGCCAAAAATTCACTTCTCCAAATTGGCACACAACTTGTGTTGCCCCAGTGTTTGGAGGACTTATCTGATGTGGTGGAGTTTCTCTTTCCAAGTCTGGTTGAAGATCAAGATGTCATCCAAGTACACTACTAGAAATGATTTGGTGAATGGCCACAAGATGTCATCCATCAGCCTCATGAAGGTTGTGGGACCATTCTTCAATCCGAAAGGCATGACCATCCATTTGAAAAGGCTCTCCTTAGTTTTGAAGGTAGTATTCCACACGTCATGGGGTTTTATTGGTACTTGGTGATACCCAGACTTAAAGTTGATCTTGCTGAAATATTTTTCCCCTTTGATTTGATCCAGAAGGTTATGAATCCGTGGGAATGGGTACCTGTTCCGGACAGTGATATTGTTCAATGCTCGATAGTCAATACAGAGTCTCCAAGTTCCATCCTTCTTCTGTAGCAACACGATCAGGCTCCCACAAGATGATGAACTCAGCTGGATGCGACCCTTCTCCAGCAACTCCTTAATCTGCCTCTTAATTTCATCGTTCTCTAGAACAGAGCACTGATAGATCTGTCCATTGGGCAGCGATGCACCCAGTCTTAGATTGATATGGTGCTTGACTTGAAAATACAGAGGCACCTAAGTGGGTGAGGTGAAGATGTCCCTTTACTCCTCGATGACCTTTTCCATTTGTTGTTGTCATGTTGTGTAACCAGCTCCAAAAATAGAAGAAAAGAGATATCCACGCCTTAGAAATAAGCCAATTCGAGGGGGCAACCTCCAATACATTACATAAATGAACAATTCTTGGATGATACAATTCACAAAACCTCCTTTCTATATATAGGAGTCCATGGGGCCATAATGTAATCCTAGTGGGCCACAATGTAATCCTAGCCGACCTAACAATAATAATTTAAGGGCACAATAATAACAAAATGGGGGTTACAAAGGTACAATAATAACAATAAGGGGGTTACACTAACAATAATAAGGGACTATACTAGTAATATAGGGACCTAACATGCCCCTCTCCTTCAAAAAAGTGTT